>JAGVVM010006201.1:0-24634 GCA_019149425.1 Psidium friedrichsthalianum
GGGCAGGACGGCGAGTGGCCAGTGAGATGCGAGAGAAAGGGAGGGGAGGAAGAGGGGAAAAAAAAAGGAAGAGAAAGAAAAAAGTAAAAAAAGGTAAAAAGGTAAAAAATGCGAAAAAAAAGTAACGGACGAAGACCCTTTAGGTCTATGCCTTCTTTAAAAAAGATAAGCACTTTATGTCTTATTTGGAAAGAAAGTCTATTCATGTTGTTATTGAGAAATAAGAGCACTATAAAATTTTAGTGAATTTCCGTTTAATTAAACATGGACATCATTATCCCTTATTACTCCCACCATAATAATAATGACTCTTACCAAATCACGCTCAGTATCAGATTAATACTTTCGAGCTCAAATTTGCGTTTTGAACACCGATACCGAGATGAAGCTAATCTTGAGTTTGGCCAATGTAGCAGCAAATTGACCCCTAGGCCCAGCCATGGTGGCACACCAAATTTGATTAAAAAATGGTACGTGTATTGAAGTGGCTAATAATTATGACATGCAAATAAGTTGCAGGGGTATCTAGAGAAATCTCATGATTCAAGATTTGGTAGTTTGATTCTCCTATATTTTTTCTATGACACCGATAGCTCAAACGATAAAGTAAGTCAAGCAAACAATGTAGGCACAGAGAAATTTAATTACCAAGTCATACCTTTCAATTTTTATATAAATTGAGTCAGAATGGTACAGAGAAATTCCTGATATATTTTAAGTTTGGGAGACTGTGAAATTACTAGACTTAAGGTCGTGTCAGCCCTGTCATTGTAAATATTAACTTATATTTCTCTATGGCTTAAAGAAAGATCCACTTTATTTTAGTTCAATTCCAACGCAATATTTTGTTTTCATCAGCTCCTAGGTCTTTAAATGGAAAATTTACCTAATGGCATTTCACCAGTAAAAAAACATCTCAACTAGCAATATTTGTGTACAGGAACTCACTTTTGTGTGTTAATTTTTTTAGAGCACCTAAGTGTCAAATTCAAAAAAATAATCGTAATGGAGTTGACACGAAATATAATCATTGGATCGTTTGAGTATAAAGGGAGGAAAAAATGATCACTCAGGTGTTAACGGGCAAAAAATTCCGACAACTTCATCGAAATTGACACCTTAAATAACATTTTTTCTAAAAAAAAAATAGTATTTAAAGATGTATAAAAAAACCACAATTGCACACTATATAAGCATTGTTACACAAATATTAATGATTGAGGTGTCATTCCAATTTCGTTCATCGTTATAGCATCAAAAACAACAAAAATAAAAATTCATCATAAATGATAATTTTCGTCTCCTTTCAATTTAAATAGAGAATAATAAAACAATCAAGAATGTGGTAACCCCTCTGCGGAATTAAAAAGGGAGGATGATGAAGAAGAAGATCGGGAGGTTTCCATTCTTGGGTTTCGAGCATCGGCCACTCTGCTAATCCTGATCCAACTTGCTAAAACACTCTCTCCTGGCCTTCTTGCAAATCGCAACAATTCCGCTTCTCCAATCTGCTATCCAACCTCCGGGAGCTGCCTCCAGCCTATCTTCGTCCTCTGAACCACCGCCGTATCCACAACGCCAGTCACCTGCCTTTGGCTATCAACGTCGCCCCTCTTCTCGACCTCCGAACCCCAAACCCTAGGGTTCTTGCTTCGATGTCCTCCAGGATTGTTGAAGATGGATGAGGCCAGGAGATGAGAGGCGCGGATGGACAATGTTATGAGGACGGGCAAGTGGATCGATGGGGAGTTCTATTACGGCGGCGGAAGAGAGAAGCGCGAAGTCCAAGGAAGAAGTGCTTAGATGGTGTCTACGCGTGGGGGGCGACTCTGGCTCGGATACGATGACTCCTACCAAGAAGAAGACGAAAGAAGAAAAAGGGACCTCCGGGTAAGGATGATCTGTACGAAACCTGTGATGAAATTTGTGTCCACCGGGCACAGTAGGCCGAACAGAGAGATTGATGAGAATTCGAAGAGAGAGAATGAAGATGACCGATTCCACTGCCATGGGATGAGGATAGGCCGGGCTGGGGGTTGGTGCGATTGTGGGTTTGGGGTTTAAGGAGCGAGACGATGGTTTGATGACACCGGGGGACGAGGAGGATAAGTTCTTGCCGGCGACTCATGAAGATGGCTGAAGCCGAGCTCGAGCGGCCATGTTGCATGGCCACGAGTCGAGCTCGAGGCAGCCATGGCCGAGGAAGTATCTGCCGGTGAGGCGCACCCAAAGCTAAAGCACAAGCGCGAGAGGCATGGCACCTGCAAACTCGAGAGCCCTCGCCCGTCGTCACCCTCAACTTCATCAAGGGCAGCCTATCGGATCTGGCCGAACGACGCCGACGATGGCCATGTATAAGCCGTGAGCCGCTTGTCCCGAGCCGTGCGCCAGTGGTCCCTGGAAAGAGGGGTCAGGCGGAGCGGAGATGGGGGGAAGACACAGATAGAGAGAGGGGGGTCGTGAGAGTAGGGGTGAGCATGGTTCCAGGGTAGAACTTGAACCTGAAGAACCGGACCGATGGAACCGGTCGGTTCCAGGTTCCAAAGTATGGAGGGTAGGTTCCAGGTTCCAAAAATTAAGGAAACTATCCTGACGGGTAGGTTCCAGGTTCTAGGTAGGTGGAACCTGAAACCGGAACCTGGACCCGTGACCATGAAGCAAGTTTTTATATATTTTTTTTGTATATGTCTTTGCGTCATCCTGCGGTACTTCCATAATATCCAATGCTGAGTGTGTAATACAGAATCATTTTATCATTAATACTTTTACTTTGTTAATGTTTCATATTTTTCGTCTCAAATATGAGTTATGGTCAGTGAATTTTAACAGTTGGTGACGGTCATTAAATGTGATTATTTACTGTAATCGTTCAACTAAGAATACATGTGGAACCTGGGTGGAACCTGGAACCGACCCTGGAACCTGTGACAGGGTAGGTTCTAGTTCCAAAATATACAGGGTAGGTTCCAGGTTCCACAAAAAAGGAACCGTATAAACGGGTAGATTCCAGGTAGAACCTGTACGACTTGGAGCCGCTCACCCCTAGTGAAGAGAGGGAAAAAGAAATTTTTTAACGGTGGGCCAGTGAGGACACATGTCGCACGATGAGGGAGATGATGATAACGTCAGCTTTAACCGTGGGTACGCAATATTTTCTCGGAGGGCCACCATCAGATCAAAACGGTCAAAACTGAGTAACGTACTTCATGTGTCGGGCTTCTTATTGGAACCAAAAGAATGGTGAAATTAAAGCGAGCGCGCGACGTGCACGAGTAAATACCGGATGGAGATTTTTTTTTTATTGAAATGCAACTGCATGCTCGATCGTACGTACAAAGCTGAATTTCACAACCTCCATATAGTTGGAGCACAATAGCAAATTGATGCAACAGAAGTCCACAAGTGAAGAAGGCACATAATCAAAGTCCAGAAAGGACAAACATAAAAAATGCACTTGAAAGCAAAGTAGCTTCGCGTGGAAGAGCTCTATAACGACGTGTTTGTCTTCCTTATCTTCGCGCTTCGATAATTACTCTTCGTTAAATGCTCGGAGCCTTTTGTCTTCGTTCTTCTTCAGGTGCCTACCATGAATCATGCTTTACCGTCGTTTTTCATTCTTCTTATGACACACACCACGAATAAAGGCATGTCTTGACCTCAACAATCAATTGTGAACTTGATGGAGAAGTTCTTTTTGTTAAGTGGTTACAGATGGTTTATCAACTAATTCATCATTCGCAAATCTTTGCATGATGTAGTGTCGAAAATTCACAAAGATACTTCCCCACATCTCCATGATTTGTATTTCCAAAGAGAGTCTTTATGCTAATCTACGGTCACAAGACACGTGTATACAAAGAGAAACAAATGCAGCAAATGGCATGTAATCAATTACCACGTGCTAGGAGTGAGCTTTAGGAGTTCACCAATTCCTACAATGCACTATAACATACTGAAAACAGCACAAGATATTCATGCTAATAACCATGAAGCAAAGCAAATCCAAATAAAAATTCATTCAACCCCTAGAACACTAGAGCAGGCAATTAACAGATGGATTCGACAAGATTGAATCATCGACTCATTACCAAATGGAACAACAATTTAAAGATTAGCAGTTAAGCTATGTGACTATAGGTTAGTAAAAGTGATTATTACTTGGAAACAAGACGTGCATGCCCGGAATCTGCGAATGATTGCTTACCCTTTCGAACAAAGAAAAATTTCCACATACATCCAATATTAGCCATAAGTTGGTCGGGTTTCGATTAGTTACAAATTTTGAACTTCGTTGATGAATAAAATCAAAATTCGATGACCTAACTGCAAAAATGCGCTACATAATTCAATCATCACAATTGATTTACCCTAAATAAGTAGGTCTTATATTTTGAAAGTCAATCTCCGTACTTCTAATAATATACTTTAGGTAAGCAAATAATAACAGTCGTGTTCTTTTGGATATACATATATATGACAAGGATAAAAAATCCATCTTCCATGGTATTTCATCCATTGTTTTTTTAACCACTTGTAATTAGATAACACGGACACGAATATGTGATACGACACGACAAGTCGACACATCATCGTTCAAAAATGAAAATTTCGACGCATTAAGATGCATGTACATTAAATATATATAATAAATTACTATTTATATATTTTTGGTAAAAATGGAGAATTTATGAACATGGAGCTCTTATAATCGAAAGAAACTTCACCGGCATTCTCGTAATTTGACGACAAAAGCCAACCTTCCAGAAAAACGTAAATAATAAAGTGAATTGACAGCAAGGATAATGGTTGTCTCACGCTCTCCCTCTAGCTCATCTCTCTGGCTTCTTTCTCTTCTTTTTTGTCCTTTACCTTTCCATGACCTTCTTCTGCGTATGGTAATGATTCTGATTCCAAAACTGATTCTGATTAAAATGACTTTTTCTGATCTATTCTGGATGAGTTTTGGAGAACCAGAAACGCGTTTTGATAACTGCACAAAATTTATATTTCGAAAAACTGTTTCTCTTCTAATTTTTCTATTTAAGTCAAATAACTATGTAGTTATTTTGTAAAATTTCATCATAAATGAAGGCTAATTCCAATGCACACTAAAATAATTTAAAAACATTTATTTTTTTTAGCATGTCATAATGAAACACAATTTTAATACATGATGTCTGAAGTTCAATTGAAGTCCCAATTTATGAAAATGAGGTCAAACTAGCCTAATCTAAGCTTTTTCTATTTTAGGAAATTTTCTGAACTTTTTTGTGATTTTTTTAAAATTTTCCAATTTTTTAAAATTTTTTATTTTTTATTTTAATTAGTTGGAGAGGAAGTGAGAGAAAAATGAAAGGGAAAAGTGAAAGATGTGAGGTTTCATTCTGTTTTCTGATTGTCAAAGTGATTCTTTTTTCAGAACCAACTTTTTTTGTGTCTGTATTTTACTCTAAAACTGATTCTGATTCTCTAAAACTGATTCTGGGAACAGAATCAGAATCAAAATTATTTGAGTTATCAACATGATTCTCATTCTTTACTGTTCCAAGAACAGAATCAGAGAATGAGAATGGTTACCATAACGCAGCCTTAGTCTCTCTCTCTCTCATGTCTCAAAGAAACAGACACCCTCCTCTCCCTCCTTTCCCCAGCAGGATCAGACTCGCTGACTCGGACGTGCTCTACAGTGTCTTCGCGTGGGAACCCAGATTGGGGACTATGACTACTCCTCCAAAATAGAGAGATTGATGAGAATTCGAAGAGAGAGAGAGGAGAGAGAGAGAGAGAGAGAGAGAATGAGGAAGACGAGCCCGCTGCCATGGATGAGGAAAAAGAGGAGTTGCAAGCTGAGGCGGAACTCCAGAAGAAACAACTGAATGGCATGCAGGAAATAATGAATACGCCTAGGCCGGATTTTTTTTTTTTTTGGGGGGGAGGGCGGGGGAGTCGATACCGTCCTAATAGCAACTGAAAAGCAGAATTGAGTAAACACCAAATTAGATTCGTGACCACGCAAAAACTGTCCACTCCATGATGACCCTGCATAAGAAATTAGTGACTGCAGATCTGAAAAAGCAGAGCATGAGCAAGAACTTCGGCTTGAGGAACATACTGAGACGTTACACACAGTTCATGAGCAACTCTTATTTCGTATACCTTGGACGATTCTCGCATCCGATAGAACCTGAGGGTGATGGTGAATTTTTTTTTTTTTTTTTGGTCGGAAGGGTGATGGTGATTCAACGAGGCCGGATAGGTAAAGTTTCCTCCAGGTGGGATGGCCACGTCTTTGCAGGGCTTGGAGGGTTGGGGACCAACTCGTGCTGCAGCTCTAGAATCAGCAGGCATTTCCTCATCAAGCGCAGTATCCAGAGCCCTCTCACAAACTCGTCTCTTTTCGCCATAGTAGCATAATTCTATAATCGAGTCGCTGCAGCACAAATCTTCCGCAACCTCTCTGTCAACAGGATAGCATCTGAGCCTCCGGCAGTGGCTTGTTATCTTAGCACGAACACACTTGCCTCTCGAACTCGAACTTGCTCTCACACTGCCGGATAAAGCTCGCTGATTTTCTCTCTTCTCTCTTGAACGGGTATGCTTCGAAACAGAGTCCAGCTTCGTCATTCCATGGAGCAACTTCCTTGCGACTCGGTTCCTCCTCCACAGCACAAACAGACGCCAATGGAAATTCGGAAGACAAGCGAGAGGATGGGAGAAACAAAACGAAATAGAAATCAACAGACAAATTTGGAATGAATCGAAATGACTCTGGAGTTCAATCGGAGATGAAACGAAGCAACGATCTTTCATAATCTGTTGACGTGTTTGCAAACCGTACCCTCCCATACCTTTGTATTTAGATGAGAAATTATGTAAAATAGCCGACTATTGCTAGCACAAAGATATGATCCCTTGTCGTGCTAACTATGTTGGGCAAATTATTACATCAGCCAATATACACCCTATTCCTCTCACAATCAGCATATATGGAGGCCTACTAAGAACGAAACTAAGCCAACTATTCACGGTCCCATTTCAATCGGCATGATAATTATTTGAGATTGGCTCGACTAATATATAGTCAAGCTCTAACCCAAATTCGTCAAGTATCTTGTCAAACTAAAGCTCAAGCTGCAATACTTGGTTCAACGAGCTTTTGAACCTAATTCAAAAAAATATACTATTATAAAATCAGCAGTAGACATACTTGGCCACACTCATGTATAGATAAATCTTGACTTTTTATTTGAGTCAAGCTCCAATATGAAATTATACTTGATCGAGGTAAAATTGAGTTTGAACATCAAGTATGGAGTTTGGTAGATATTCAAATATGCATTTTAATGCTTGTGTTGACATTGCTGCGCTTGAATCTCTCTAGAAAGTTCCATATTCATGGAATCAGAGATTAGATCGTTCTCACCAACGAAATTTGATTCCTGTATAAATAAATAGTTCATTTGCATAACTCGATGTCCATTTTCTCAAACTACCCTTTTGCATTTAGATAGTAGATAAGTCATAGATCTATGATCTCAGATTTTGCGTCGATAATTGTTGTAAACCTAATTTTAAATCATTTTTTACTTAGTATATTAATAAAAATCAAAGCTCATTGTAAGGACGGACAATGTTGCAACAAGCTATTTCTAGACCAGAACCGAAGAAAAATTCATCAAAATCGAAAATCGACTTTGGAGCCCTGTTTTATGCATAAGGGACCAATTGTGAGCAAAAAATATTTTTTGAATTTTTACTGAATTTTCGGAATTTCATTTTATTTGAAAATAGCTGAAAAAGAGAAAAAATGTTGAATGAGGTCCAAAAAAAATTCGAGAAAATAATCAAAATCTTCTTTTTACTCCTCTTTCACACAAACCATTTTAGGCTTTGCAAATTTGATTTGGGCTCGAAAACCTTCATTCGCATACCCAGTTTCGACTGAAGAAATTCGTTTCCGCTCCGAAACTTCTCGAATGATTGGGCAAGGCAGGCCATGGTGGGGTCTTAAGTTCATCATCGATTGAAGAACCGTCTTCGCTTTCACAGAGACCCATTTAAATCGGGCCGGAATAGCCCATTCCTTCCACCAGTTCAGTCTAACCGGCTGGTCGGACCGGCCCGGTCCAACCAAAAACCGAGCCCAACGTGGCAAGAATTTCATTTGAAATGGTGGACAGAGTGGATGCGCGCCTTGGCTTCTTTCACGCGACAGCGGGTGCCAACCAAAAAACGGAACCAGAAGCCCCAGTCAAACCCTGCTGCCCCTCCTCAGGCGCTGCTTTTTTTTTTTTTAATATTATCTACGCATGGTTATCCTTGGAGAGAGAGAAGACAAGAGATCACAGCTGGTTCTTCCCAGAAAAAAGGATAGACGAGATCTTAAAAAAAAAAAAAGTTGCTTTTGAGAGCCCAGAGATGCAAAAGGGATGGCCTCTAATCTCAAGAGACTCCACCACATAAGGCAGAAAGGGGTTCTTTCTTAAAGTGGGGCTGGTGCGAAGAGGAGAGCTCTAAAAAAAGAAAAGGAAAAAGGAGAACTCGAGATGGGGTTATCTAGTGGAAAGAAAAGGGGTTCAGTGAGTTCTCGGGTGGCTAAGAAGCGTAGAGAGCGGGGACAGAGAGAACTGAGACCGAGTTCGGTGTCTCGCGCGTTGGCCACGCCAGGCAAGCTTCTCTCATCTCCCAACGATTTTGCCCCCCGCGCGCCTGATCAGGTATGTGTATCCTTGCCTTTTATTTTGTTTGAACTTGTGAACTTGAACTGCCCGGTATTCGACGATGTTGTCCGCTCATGTTTGTCATGTTTGGAGTCGAGTCGATCCGTCGTGCGGACAACGCTTGGTAACTGTTGTGCGGAACAAGTGATCGAACGATAAATTAGACAGAATAAGAAAAATAAATCGGACACCAGATTTACGTGGTTCGGTCGTAGAGACCTACGTCCACGGGGAGAGCAGCAACGAATTCCACTATAGAACGAGCGATACACGGAGATTACAAATCACACTCGAGTCCCTCAAACACTTTCAATGTTTCCCAAGCCCCAATTACATCAAATAACGCACACAGTGTTTAGCCCAAAACTCCTCACGAAATAATCTCTCAATCTCGCAAAGGAATTACACAAATCCTTACCACAAGAATTTAATCGACTTTCACACTGAAATTATTGATGCAATTCCACGAAGTCGTCCACCACCAAGCACTCGCACGAACGGCACTTCTTGAGATGTCAAGCACTCAATTAATTTTGGCGCTACTTAAGTCGGCACGAAGACCCCCATGTACGAATAAGCAATCCCTCGTAACATGAACGTGCTCCCCAAGATATTCCCACAATAGAATATATTTGTCAAAGATATGCATGGAGTCCAAGGGTTGACCAAATCCACGTTGGACTTTTATTTCTTCCCTTTAACAGATTTCTGTTTGTGGGATTTATCCCATTTTCGTCCTTTTCTCTTCTTTTAGCCTTTGTTGACCGAGTCCAGCAAATCTCTACTGCAGGACTTACCTTCTTTAACCAAAACAAATCCAAAATCGCATTGGACTCGTGGGCAAAAGATGCTGCCGAAATATAATCAAGAAAAAACTATAATTCGGAAATCTACAAAATATCCAAATATCAAACTTTTCTTTAATTTCCTAAATTTAGAATTTCGCTTCGGGCTCAAACTCGAGACATATTTTAACAGTAACAACTTGTAGAAGGCTTTGTTCTGTGATGGTCGGTTTTGGTTAGAGCTTGAAATACCCTTCAGTTGCTCCTCTCTATACGTGTCTTGAAGTATAGGATACGGTGAACAGATGGGCTGAGTGGTCGGTGAAGGGTTTCTGGGCAGTGCGAAAAAAAAGAAGGGGATTGAGAGTTCCGATCATAGAGAGCTGAGTCTTTCGAGAGAAGGTTTGGTGTGAGATCAAATATAGATAAAACAAGAGAAAATCTAAAGAGGGGTTTAAGAGTGAACTTCGATTTTTTTCTTTTGGTTGCCGATGACAATTGGGAGGTCGAAGATGGATGAGTCGGCCCCGGCGAGATGGGAGGTGTTTATTGGCGTTGGCGGTAGCAGACGATGATCGAAGATGGTGAGTAGCGTATGTCGGAATCTTACTGTGTATTTCGTGGAGGTGGAGAAAGACGTCTGGGAAAGGAGACGACGCAGAGGAAGGAAAAAAGAAAAGAAAAGGAAAAGAAATAGAAAAATTGGTCCGTTTGATCAGAATAAAAGGGGAGGTTGGGCTCGTTCCAGTTGGGCTAGAGAACAAAAATTGGGCCATTTCTTAAATTTATTGAAAGGATGAACTTTTGAATCAAGCCTGATTAGTGTCTTTTTCTTAGACCAATTCGGGCCCTTAAGGCCCGAGTCAGCCCCTAGTCAAGTGGGCCGGGTCTATTGATCCGGTCCGAAAAATAAAAATATTAAAAATTCGAAAAGTAAAAAAATAGAAAAATTTCAGAAAATCACAAAAATAGGAAAATGGCTAGATTGACCTTATTTTCCTAGTTTTTACCTTAGATTCTACCAAAAAAATGACGATTATTCCCTTGTGGACAAATTTCCCCAAATTATTCCAAACTTTAACCACTCCATTCTCTAAGCTCCTAAGGCTTTATTACAGATGTTGTGCTTGTTTTGATGCGTTGTATCCGCACGTCATTGACTCCTTGATTGCGCATATTATATGCATTGATTGTGACTGATAGGATAGACTCATGCCGTTAGAAAAACGTCCAATTCCAGTATTGAAAGGGCTTCGGTGGCAACACTGGCGTAACCAAGTCTCCAGATCCTTAATCATTAGTTACGTAGAATCGAATGGCATCTTCCAACTGCTTGGTAAGGTTTCCAGTCTACCATTTTTAAAGATCGTTGGCGACTCCTTTTTACATGTATACTTTACACATGTCACCCATCACACTAAGATTGAATTTGAAAATCTGTTGTGATTTGGTATGGACCTGAGGGAGCTGAGCTAAGCCCGCTCTGGAGACTTAATAATATATTAGCCCGATCATTTTTGAGATTGGGTCGCAACAATAATTTGGGAATTATTCATGCACTTCGTCGCGATTGATGGTCAAATTCTTCAGTAGCATCGAAGTTCAACCCTTAATCAAAGACATCGTCGCTTCGTCATCCTACATTTATTTTCGCATCTAGTTTGTTCTGTATTCTTAATCTAGTGACGTTGAAGTTTCGAGACCTTGCGCCGGACAATAAAATTTCGCTCGACAAAGGCCTTGAGGCTAGCCAAACACTAAAAGCCCAAGTTGACTTTTGCGATGAAGCCTATTTTGACACTTTTGAACCAAACCGGGCCCACTAAATAGTCGTGGGAAAGACATCTTCCCGAGCATCTTAATGAATGAATGACGTGTCTAATTTTTTTAGAATAATGAACACTTTAAAAGATATTTTCTTAAAAATAATTATTTATACATCACTTATAAAAATGAATGAATGACATAAAAATATATAGACATAAATTGTTATCGATAATTACACATATTTGTATTCATTGTTCACTGATTAGGTGATGTTTTACAGCTTTGCTTTAGAATGGCAAAAGGGTTGGTTTGACCTGAGCACCACATGGCTAATGGCCATTGGTTGGCCGTTTTTTTTTTTTTGGTCAGATTCGTTGGACCTTAAATGCTTGTGTTTCGCTGTGTGTGTCTGAGTGTGCGTTGGAAAAGCAATTGTTGAGGCATCTTAAAAATTAGAAGTCAAGTCCTCTTATATGGAGAATGTTATTTGATGCTGTAAAGTAGAATATACATGTAAATCACACAAAGGAGACTAGTTGATATGGACAAGCAAATTGCAATAATGTCGCTACCTCCATAAATGAAGGAAAGACCTAAAAAAAAGGAGGCTGCTCGTTATGATTCACAAGTTTCATTGTAGATCTAATCATTAATAATTTAATATCAAATAAGAGATACTATTTTATTTCGTCATATTTGTTAGATATTTGAAGAAAGAGGAGGGGAGCTTACTTTACTTTGTCAAATTGAACCAATACTTTGATAGATCAATTAATTTAACTGTGCTCGAAAGAATTGGACAACTTAAGATAAAATTGTCAATTCCATCCCTGTTACAGTCATCGATATCTTTGCTTTTTCCCCTGCGCTTGCGGTCTACGTGGCTGAAATGCATGTAGGTTAAGTACACATTCACTACATTGAAAGGCTTCTTCTGGTTATGTCCAACGTGAAGAACATGTACACATTAGTACCATGATCGTGGGCATTAATTTTTAGATCATTGTAACTTGATAGGAAGTTTACATGGTACTTGCAAAAATTCTCCTTTTTCTTTTCGTGCAGGTCGAACCAAAAGTCTAAATGTCAAATTGCGACTCTTTGGTGTTTGAACAAATCGTGGCTGGTGCGGCTCATGATCTATCAACACCACCATTATCCAGCAAGCATCTCAGTGGTTGGCCCATGTTTGTGAGAGAAGCTTGTCTGGATGAAAGGGATGCCTACAAGTTTAAGCTCATTGATATGAATGATTTTCACCAGATTCATGCATGTCTCTATATTGATTACACGCTCTTCTTATAGAGTCCAAGAGAATAGAGTTGTGATATTTTGAATTCAAAATGGAAGTTGTGATTATAAACTCTCATTAAGCCATTTGGACTGCTTACAATCGTATGTCTTATCATACATCAGCCAGTCAAATGTCTTCATGGGCGGAGCCGTTCCATGTGTAGACATACTGCCAATAAAACTAGCAAATTGCGACTCTTGGGTATTTGAGGCGCATTGTGGCTAGTGACCATCAGGTTCTACCAAAACTACGGTGTAGCGAACTTCTCTCTTGGATGTCTGCCTGTTTGAGCCCATTGACAGGGACAATCTTGTGTTTAGAGTCTCTATTTTCAGTTGTGATTTTAGGGACCAAATTGGAAGCATCACTTTAGGCAGCATACGAGTTAAAAGCGATTTATGCCTCTATTCAACTTGTGATGAAGCGGATCAAAGTGCGCTTATATTTGACATGGTCGTTTATTGTTCTACTCATCCATGGCTATCTCATTGCCCTTAAGAAAGCTACAAAATTTGAATTGAAGTATCTCTTTCTTAAAATGGTGATTTGGCAATCTCTTGTTATGAAAAAAAAAGCGCTACTGCCCTGATCTAAATTCATCATGAGCATATCAAATGAGAAATCACATGACATGCTATTTTCGTTGAAGTGCTTATGGCTAACCAACCATCCTAATGACCATGTAATGCGGTAAAAAGGCAATCAGAACAGTAATCGTAGTATAACTTATTGATTCAGGTGATTGATTTGAAACCATTGGATTGAAATTGAACTAATATGCCAGTGCAAAATAATCCAAACTGAACCCATAATGACCCAATAATCTGGAAAATTATCCACATGGCTAGAGCGTTTCGAATTCATTAGAGTAACGCGTGTCGAGAACCGGCTAATTGCAGCTCTTAGAATTCAAACGGGTCGGGGGCGATGTGGCTCAGCACTATCAACAAAACCACACTGTGAACTCCTCTCGTGGTTGGTCAATGTTTGCACGACAAACTCGTCTGTGTAATTGCTCCTGATGATTTGATAGTCATGCAGTTCAGTGCAATCGCCTTCTTTGCAATGATCTTGAAGAGTTGCTCCTGCTACAGCAAGTGTTAAGATTCAATGCACAATCACAGTAACGAAGTAAAGCGTAAAAAGCAAAAAAGAGAAACGAGATATAAGGTTTTATCCTGGTTTATCCTTAAACTCGAGTTACATCCAGTACATGATTCTACTTTAATTAGCACATTATATCTCTTGTTAGATCTCTTAATTATAAGACAAAAAGAGTTACAGAAGTAGCTATATATGAGTATAAGTCCAAACTATTAATAAAAAATATAAGTTAGAACTATAAAAGTCTTCTAGTGTCCAGAGGTCACTGCACCCTTGAAACTCCCACTGAGATGGCTCTCTCAGACCCTTGCCCGCTCATTAGAGTGCGTGACTCCGATTTTTCTATCGATAAAAAGTGTGAACCACACCTCAATAGCAAGACTGTCAACCACAAGTTATATTTAAACATATCCGTGAACCTAAAGGTGCTCATTTTGTCTCAGCTAATTGCGTGATGGTGATCTTGTTAATGTTTAAGCATAGGCATTTGATTTAACCAATCCCGAAAAATATATATGAGCATTTAATATATCGAATCTTTATTCTGTCATACTATTCACGTTCACTGTTGCTTTGAGTGGAAATTACCTTGTTAGCACAACCGAAACTTTGAATAAGATGTTAATATAACTATCAATTATGATTATTGGACCTAATTATTTAAAAAGAAAAATAATTTCCAAGATCCCTTATTCTCAATTCTCAACTCATTCTAAACCCTGATAAGTGGCTGTTTCATCTCGTGGATGGGTTTTCCAGGTGATATTTTTATATTCTATTTGAATTGGGTTTAACAACAAATACGGATTCATGAAATTGTAGGCATTCAATTGTCCGCCAAGATATTATGTATCTTTCAAAATCTTATTGATTATTTCAAGAAATTCAAAAATCAAATCATTGAACTACAACCTGATTCAAATGGTTGTAGTTGTCCTAAATTTCATTGTATTAATGAGAAATAAAATTTATGGTTGACTACAAAAGAAATATTTTTATGTTTCGTGCCCGACGCACTCCATTTCTCCATTCATGATCATACTCTCTGACAACTTTCAGAGTGAAAAGTGACGAATTTTTTGGAAAATGGGGATATCAAGGGAATCAAGTTGAATGGGTCATGCCCAACTTTGACTCATCTATTGTTTGCTGATGATTCGATTTTTTCCTTTAGTAGCTCAATTAAAGAAAGTCAACAAATAGCAAATATAATGAACCAATATCATTATGCTTCGGGGCAAGCTATTAATTTGAACAAGTTGGGGTTATTTTTTAGCATGGACTGTCCTCACAGATTAAGATCAACTATGTGGCTCAATTATGAGTGCCAGAAATTGAAAAAAATAGGGAAGTATTTACGGATTCCCTCGGATTTGGGGTATTTCCAAAAAACGGATGTTTCCATGAATCTTAGCTTGGGTAACTATGATGCTGGAGGGTTGGAAGGGGAAATTGTTATCTAAGGTTGGTAAGACAATACTCATAAGGGTTGTTGTTCAAGCTCTTCCATAATACGCCATGTCCATTTTAAAAATCCTGGTATCAATTCATAGGAGCATTGAACAGAAAATAGCAGATTTTTGGTGGAAATTTTCAGAAAAAAGCAAGGGGCTGCACCGGAGAAAATGGAAAGTACTGAAACTGTGAAGGACAATAGAGGTTTGGGCTTTAAAGACCTATTATCATTTAATAAAGCAATGTTGGGAAAACAGGCATGGCGTTTGGCAAATTCCCCATCTTCTCTCTAGGGCCAAGTGCTCAAGGGATTATATTTTCCAGGTTGCAACTTCTGGGAAGCAAGGAAAACTAATAGAGGGTCCTGGGGCTGGCAGAGTATCCTAATGGGGAGGGACACTGTCGAGTCTTCTGTTAGATGGTTTGTAGGAAATGGGGAAAAAAAAAAAACAGAATTAGGGAGGATAAGCAGCTACCAAGAGGAGTGATTGGAGGACCAGCTAATGGGGGAGAACCCACTATGGTCTCGGAATTGATTGATAGTCAAAATCACGAATGGAAGGAACAAACTCTTGTCAATTGTTTCAGGGAGGAATTAACCAATGAGATTCTTTCAATACCATCGGGAAGTTTACCGTTCAAACTGGTTTGGACAAAAACTTAATCAGGTGAGCACTCGGTTAGGGGTAGCTACAATCGATGCAGGATGGAGTCAGAGAGGTATACTCAAATTTTCAACTCTACGTCATACCAGATGCCATAAGCATTATAGACAAAATGCTATCCCAACCAAAATAAACCTCTTTTAGGAGGAGAATTATAGAAGAGGATACTCGTGGTTTATGTTGTGAACACCCTGAAACACTTGAGCACTTGTTTTTGCTCTGCCCCTGGACAAAAGATACATGGTAAGACTCTGCTATACAGATTCATATCAATGCTTACGGCTTAACCAGAATTGAAAATTGTTTACTGAACCTCAGCCATTCCTCAGTTAGCTTTGAGCACTTTGTTGTAATTCTCTAGCAAATTTGGAAATCCAGAAACAGTTTCATCTTCCGCAGGAAAAAACCCCACCCACAGAGCCTGGTGAGTTCCGCCTCAGCATTATTTCATAATTTCAGTAGGTGGGCAACTAAAGAGAGAGACCATGTTTTGGGGTTGAAATGGTGCAATTATTTAGCCTTTGGGGTTGGAAAAAATGTGATGAGATGGTTTGATTATATGGAATGAATCTGTGATGGCCAATTTTTGGTCTTTAGATATGAAGGGGACTCCGTTTTCCATTCAATCGTATTTGATAAAAGCTCGTCCACAAATCTTCTGTATTGGGAAGGGTCTTGCAAACCTTCTCTATCTCATCCTTGATTATTTGGACTTTTATGCTGTTGAGATATTCCTAGGCATGTATCCTTTCTTTCCCATGTCCTTCATAATATCTAAAATATGTGCTTCCTTTTGTGATGGGAAAATTCCAGTCCATTTCTCGCAACTTCAATTCAGTAGAAACACTTAATTTTTCTGAGGTCTTTCAATTTGAAATTTCTGTTTGAATTTTCCCTAATTGGAAAATTAACCCAATGTCATTAATTTCCGGTTATATCAAGTTAATGAGAAATGAATTTCCTCTTCTTAATGTAAACAGGAAGCAGTCAACAACTGATTGCTTAAATCCTAATTTTGACAATGTCTCAAGATAAACGTGCATTATACCATTCAATACTTCAGTCACTCTCTCACTTTTGTAATAGGGGATATCTGGACTATTTGCCTTAGCCAGTCCTACGGATTTTATCATATGTTTATTGACTTATGACCTTGAGTACTCACCAGTCGCATGGTCCTTCTACACCTTGGCATTCTAAGGTATCACTCGTGCCTAACTCTACAATCCCGGAGTTGGATTTGGGCCCTGTGCTGTGTCCGAATTCTTTTTTTTATTCGATCATACGCGTTGCCCATGCATGCAGTACAATCCAAACTGCTTAATGCCCTGTTGCGGGCTCCGTGGCCGGACTCCTCGCCATCTTCAGATTTTTGGTTGCCATTGCATCTATTATTTGCCGTTTTGGTACTCAGGTCATTCAGGACGTTACGTCGACTGGTCAAAGTGGAACACTGGATGATATTGTTTTGACTTGTGACTGTCTTTCTAGTGAAAAACTTTGACTGCCACATTTGTGTGATGCAAACTGCACTTATAGACAGTTCCATAGGCTCCCATCCATATCTTAAGGCTTTCAGAGAATGATGATGTAGCAGAAACAATCTCTTCCCACGCAAGCATCTGATATTGCAGCGCCTGGCCCAAACTAGCATTTCTCCAGTTTTTCCTTCTCTTTCACATCATGCAAAGCCTTCATCTCCGCCTCCTTCTTTTGGGAAGCCTCTCTTTCAGCGCAATCCTTCACATATGCGGCTTCCTTCTTTGCAGCATGATACTTTTCTTGCTCCTGTCTAGCTAATTCTCCTGCTCTGTGTTCCTTGGATTCTATGGCCCTTGCAATAGATTGAAAAATCAAAGACGACCTTACAATGAAATAATGAGATAGCTTGAAACTCGGTTAAAAGGAAGATGAGGGAACACCTTTCAGGAAGCATCCATTGTTTCACTTCGAGCCATCGCATACATTCCACGAGCATGTCTAAGTTCAATTCTCAGCTTTTCTCAGGCTGCCTAGGCTTGGGAAGAAGAGACGACACGCAATGTCCAGCTTAAGCCATAACTAGTGCAGCAGGCCCAGGCCTGGGATGACCGAGCTCAATGCAACAGTCGGGCAACGCTAGTTGGGTATTGCTCCCTTGCAACAATTGGTTCACAAGAGCTATTGTTGCAAGCATGTTCAAACTCGCGCTCGAAAATGAAGGGAAGGTAATGCGGCCTTAGACCTTAAATTCTCACGTTCTTTCGATTAAAATTGAAACAAATACAAAAGGTTTAGTATAAACACAAAAATTTAGGATTGGATTGACCAAAAAAAAAATTTAGGACTGAATTTGCACAATTGCAATAAATTTATGATCTTTTTCAGTAATTTACCCCTTCATTGCAGTTGCATTGAATCATTAGCTAGAGATCAATCCCCTCATTCAATTGGACTCACCTCTTTCCATTTCTTCTTTGGCCAAGCATCATTTTCTCTCTGTCCATCCTCATTTTTCGACAAGTATTCCTCCATTTTTTTTCTCTCTCAAACTTATCGGCTCCACCATCACTATCGTCAAGCTCTTTCTCTAGCTATAGCCAAAGGCATCTAGGACTCTGTCTGCGGATTTTCTCCGACCAGATCCTTTTGCATCTTATTAACTATCTTGTTCTGGATTCCCCCGATTCATCTCCATCAGTTTAGATCATTCCTTTGTTCGAATTCCGTTGCCATTGCCATCACTCTCGCTTGTGTCCTTCATTTTGCACGATTACGTTGTGCGCAGAGGGGATGTCTCTTGGGACTTTTACAAGAGCTTTATCCGATTGCCAAGCTCAGGCTCGATGATCTGGATACAATACTATTTTACCTAGTATAAATTTTTATGGGATTGTTGACTTATTTAAAAAGAATTTGATACAAATGACTTAAAGATCATTAAATTGAGGGCATGGGTAATTCTTAAATCATTGATTGAGTAACTTTTTTCACATTAACTGCGTATGCTTTGTTTTTCTATATATTCACGTGATTAGTTGACGGTAATCTTGATTTTCTGTGTTACGATTTCGCCCATTGGAGTGCTATGGCCGCTGCCCCACCATTGGGAGGAGTTCCTGTTGACATTGAGCATAGGGCCAAAAAGCGTGGGAGAGAAGAGAGCATACGAAGGCGGAGGGGCAATTCGGGTATTGGGAAGGAGATGTCATGCTTGGTAAGCAAAGCAGACGTCATGGTGTTGCGGATTCGGGTTCGGGTTCGCATTTGGATTCGGTGGGAGGCCTTCGTGTGGTTTCCCTGATTGAGGGCCTGAGCTCGCTGCCTCTCCTTTGCTCACCCAAGTATGACATCTCCTCCCAATAGCCGCATTACTCCTTCACCTTGTAGGATCTTCTTGGTCCAACTCCTTAGCAAGTTCCTGTAGACCATGATCAGTTTCATTGTCTCCTATGATAACCCTACACCGGACGCTCCCCAGCTGTCACATCTGTCAGCGCCCCTACTACTCCATCAATTCAAATCGTTCCACAGGACAGTGAGCGACACCGTCAGATTACATATTCAAGTCATAGAGAGGCTATCCCCCGTTAGTAATTCTTCTCTGATTCAAGTCTTCCCTCTCCTGTCCTTGCACATGTCTGGACCAGATTCATCTGTCGCCGGGCCATCTGAAGCTCACGCCTCCATGGCTGTTGATTTTTGCTTTGTCCCGTTCTCTTTCATTACATTGCCGCCTTTCAAATTCCGTTGCCGTTGCTGTCCCTCTTGCTTGCGTCCTTCGTTTTGCCCGTCTACGTTGGGCGCTGAGGGGATGTCGCTTGGTATTTTCACAAGAGCTTTATTCGATTGCGAAGCTCAAGTTCGATCATCTGGATACGGTACTATTTTATATTAATCCTTTTTCTTTTTATTTTACCTAGTATCAATTTTTTATGGGATTGTTGACTTGTTTAAAAAGAATTTGATACAAATGACTTAAAAATCATTGATTTGAGGGAGGGGCTAATTCTTAAATCGACAGCCGATGAGACTGCTTGTATATCTTTCTTCACATTAACTGCGTATGCTCTGTTTTTCCATATATTCACGTGATTATTGACGATAATCTTGATTTTCTATGTTATGATTTTGCCCATTATATTGTACCGTATTCCTATAGTACATTCTAATAATAGACACATCATTACATGATATTTTTCCAAAAAAAAGTCGGAGATTGAAATCCTTCCTCTTTGAATTTAATTATTATCTTTTTTTTTTGGTCAAAAATTCATATACTAATCAAGATCGTTCTTGCAATAAGCTTCCAAAGAGGATGCGTCAAAACAAAGCAAGTCCCAAAGAGTTTTGGGGGGTTTAACAAACCAATTTCTAGGGATAGAATTTGGTAGGTACATTTCGGCCACCCTGTTGGTGATAGAATTTGCTGAACGGTTGCAATGGGCAAAAGAAATGTTGCTGTATTGGGCCATAAGGGCCCATGTGTTTACCATGCAAGCCTTGGTCTTCCACCAAAAGGTTGCTCCTCCACATATTGCTCGAATGTTCTTTCCACCATCTGTTTCCATCCCAATCGCTACCTCTCTTTTCGATGTGAGCCACGTTCAAAATTTCCTCCATGGCGAGCACCTCAGTGTGCTCCGGTGACCAAGCTCAGATCTTTTTGGCAAAACCATCAAGGAGTCTCGGAGCAACCCACAACGGATCCTTTGATGCCGTTCTCCCCCAGCAACGCATTTATATTCAACTTCAGATAACCTCTCTTTGATGGAGTCCATGCTTCACGACGGTGAGCTGTTTTCTTGCTAAATGTTGCAACTTTACCCTTTTTGCTTAAATAATAACTTCCCATTGCGGCTGCAGATGCAATTAAGGTTTTAGATTCGGGCGTTTTCCCTCAGTACACGAAATCAGTCCTCTCCTTTCAATTCTAAAACTGCCAATTCCGAGTGGCGTCAAGTAAACATTGTCCAATCAAATTGATTCATACTTGTAGACAGCTTGATAGTTCAGACGTATACAAAGATCAGGGACGCCAACAATGTCATTCGTTCCATATCAAATTATTTTCCATTTAACTGAAGTCTTATTGAATTATGCATTTTCTTGGACGGCACCCATCATGATATTGGATATTTTCAATAAAAGCTTAGCTTATTCCATCACTGAATACTTCTCGTACCTAAGTCTACCTGCGGTGCACACTCTTTGGACTTCATCGTAGGCAAAATCCATGCAACTAGCACAGCCGGCGTGTGTCAACACACCATTGCACGCAATGTGGCCAAAGCCCTTGTCATGATGGACATAAGCATGGATGTAGTGGTCAAACCCGTTTCTGCGGTGGTGGAACTCATATCGCGCAAGACGGTGTAGAATGCCTCGGCATAATCGTCCCAATCGTACTAATGCTCCATATTGCATGCCATGCCATTGGGCTATTGCCATCCTCTCTGGTTGTCATCCTTAGTTCTTCTTATGATACATAGCAGTGTCAAGTACCCGAGCAGGACTGCGATTTTGTGCGTGATGGACATGATGATAGTATCTGACCAACCATTACATGCTCCATTTTAATCAAATAATAATGGTCCCATCCTGTGCCTGCGTTGTCATATTTTTCTATACTTTATGTTTGACACCGTCATAAATATAGCAGCAACTGAAAAGGGGACTTGAGGTCATGTAACACATTCGAATTCTGCGACTGACCAGCTGCAATAGAAATTAGTGACTTGCAAATTTACAAAAAGCAGAGGTGAGAAAGAGTTTGGTATGGAGGAACATGTTGGAGGTTTATGGGTTTGAGAGAGAAGATATCCTTTTGGGGATCTTGTAATTCTTACACCAAGAGACTGTCAAGTTTGGAATGCTCACATGTTACCTCCCGCGTAGGAAACCCTTAGGGTTTATAAAAGAGTTTTTGGGCTCCAGCCCTCAATCACGCTTTTGACCTATTGAGCTTGTATGTTGAACATAGTATTTGGATCTATGATATTAATAAATATATCAACAGAACATACTAGAGATGTTACCAATTCATTAGCAAACTCTTATTTCGTATACACCTGGCGATCCTCGAGTCTAATAGAGTCCATGGGTCTTTAGTTTGATTCAGCAAGGTAGGATCCGGTAAAGCATTCGTCCAGGGGGATTGCTCGTCTTCGTAGGGCTTGGGATTGTTGGGCACCAACTAGGGGTGTGCAACTGTATCGTGTATAATCGAAGAATTGGACTGGACCGCTCAAAAAACCGGTCCATTCCCAGTTCCAAAGTGAATTGGTCCAGTTCCAGTTTTTGTGAACCAATTTGAATAGGTCCGTACCTGAATCCAAGTGAAAACCCGACCCAAGACTGGACCATTTTTGGAATCGGTTCTTAGCTACAATAAAAGCAACTAATTGCTCTAAGTTAAATCTAACTCTACCTCACCTCATTTGTTTCTTTTTCATTCTTTGTCACATGACTGGAGAAGAGAGTTTTTAAAAATTTGCTTTTGATAAATGGGGAACATGTGTTATAATCTATTTTTTTTATGTTACATGTTTAAACTTCTTATTGATTATAATTATATGTGAATATGTATTTTAAAGTTTTCATTGTTTATTGTTGTATGTGATAATGTGTTTTTGCGGAAAGGAATTTATGTTGATCATCTTTTTACTTGGAAAAATTTCAATAGAGGCCCCAGTGAACCTTGTTTCAATAAGGATCTGAATACCCTCATTTTCTTAACAAAGGTCTGAAGTGAACTTATTTCAAATAAGTCTGAAGTAGCCATGAAGTCTCAAAGAGGGTCTAATTTCAAGGGCATTTTTTCTTTTTCCTTTATTATTTATTTTTCTTCTTTTAGACTTTTTTCCTTTTTCTATTTCCTTGAAAAGGACAAAAAAAAACCACAAAGGCATATAATTGCCAAATTGAGCCCACAGAGCAAAAATTCGGCCAAGCCCATAGAATTATAGTTGCCGAAAATTACAGGGATCCCCTTTGGACAATATAGATAATTGAGCATTTGATTTGATAAAGACATCTCTTATGGTTTAGTTTAGGAAATAAAGATTCTGCTCTTAAAGGAAACCAAAAGCAGAGTCTGGCTCACAAATTTAAGGGCAGGCCACACATAATGAGAATATACCGCCAGTAGGGAGAGTGGGGCGGTTGGAGGCCACAGATAAACCACAAACGCGCGAAAGAGATTTTTCTCTCTGATATACATTGAGCACACGGCCAAAAAGTGTGGGAGAGAAAAGAGGGGTATTCTTCCTTGAAAGATCTTCTTGGTCCATTCCTTGGCAAGTTCCTGTTGACCCTGATCAGTTTCATTGTTTCCTGTGAGACCACTACACCGGACGCGTCCCCTAGCCCTCTACGTCCTTTCGGCGCCCCTAGCTGCTGCTTGACGGATTCCAATGACATCGGCATCAATCAATTTTCCTCCCGTTGATCTGCCAACGCTACTAACTGACCATGGATCAGTTCAGCAAACTCCCTTGCCCGGCCCAGTCTCACATCCGTCCCTCCCAGTGCAGATTTTTTGACATTTATTAAGCCATCGGCGCATCTCAGACATGGACTTTCAATAGTGAAGTATCAGGCACTCCTACGCACACTGATGTTTGAAGAGGACACGCTGCAAGATGAAAGATAGGTATACCATCATGTTGTTTGTAAAATAAATACATTCTGTACATTCTATCACACTTGTTTCTCTTTTTCTTAGGATCCACTAAAAGTCATTACTACACCCGAGTCTTCTTGGACTATCACTTTTCAAGAAGACAGTAGCATACAGAGGATAGCAACCCCTGGTGTTTCGTGAGCATATACCACACCGCGGATCACTGGTGTCGCGGTGCTTGGGTGGGAACTCTACTATTCCTGACGAGCACAACGAGCCTGCGCCGAACACTCCCCCAGTACGTTCAAGAGTCAGCCCGATCCCCATCGGTTCCCGCCTCTTACTCTCTGTAGCTGTACCGGTCATCGGTTTGAGGCACCTGTTTAAGCTTGATTCTCTTCAATTTTTTGCAGGACCGTCACCAGTCCGTTATTGTCATCCTTTTCTCGGGTAATACGGCTTTACATCTAGTTCCTTTGGTTTTAATTGACAGTTCCGCATGCCATGTAAGAGAATCCCAAAGATAATGCCGGGTAAATGCTTCATAGACTGGTCCAATTGTCGGGCCTCCTGTTGGAGTCACTGGTCCAAAGTTGCGGTCGAACTTCCGGGGACCCCCCAAGCCGGGCGCTAGAAGGCTTTACTCAAACCGCTGAGTCTTCCGTTGGTCTTACAGAGAGAGAGAGAGAGTGAAAGACCTCGAATCCACTCTTCCTTGATCAGCCACAGAGTCTGTCTGGTTATACATAACTAGCGCTAGAAACCGCAAGACAGTTCGCACTTAGAAGTTGTATTTCACCTTGCCGAGCATCCACAATTCCCTGTTCTGATGGTCACCAGATACGATTTGATCTCACTTCAAATTTGAAAATGAATATTTATCGAATAACATAATATTTCTTGATCTTACTTATATTCGCATATTTATTTCTTAATTTGAAAAATGAACATTATCTATCATTTAATCCGCACTTTCCATACGGTTAAACTAAATCTATCCACATACATTATAGATTAAAATTATTTAATTCATATTAAATCACACCTTTTACCTGTTTGGCACCTTTTCTTTCTCATTTGCTAATAGTCTTCCTTCAAGTGATTCATCCGCTGCGATTTTTCCTTGTTACGCACATCAATCAATGCTTTTTATTCTAACGAAGTATTGTTTTTTTAAGATAAATTCTTGCCTTGTTTTCTAAGTGAAGAGAGGATACTAACATTGAAGGAGTGAAATCTAA
>JAGVVM010006202.1:0-19714 GCA_019149425.1 Psidium friedrichsthalianum
ATGTCGAGGAATGATTTGTAGTTTTGTATGGATAGTTACTGGATTATACGAAGTTGTTAAGGAGAAGAGTGTTAATGTAATACGGTTAAGAGAAGAATTTTTAAAACGTGTTTTTTATTCTGAAAACTAGTTTCCGTATGGTTCTGAATCGTTTTTTTGGATGTTTTTTTTTTTTAGGTTTGTGAGTTTTAAATTAATTTTGATATTTTGATAAAGTTTCTTAATAAATTACAATGTGCATTATGAATAAAGAAATAGTGATTTATGCATTATACTAGGAATGATATTATCAATATATAAGGAAAAAAAGATAGGGGTGAGTGTGCTTTAACTAAATGATTATCATTAATCGCCTCCTTACTTACTTGGGATAGAAGATCAAAGCCCTTTGAGTTCTCTTCTTTGATAACTTCACACTTACCTCTTCTAATCGTGCTACCCTTCTATGTCATCGTGGTGGTGGTGTCCTCCCATATCAAATATTCATATTATTATTGCGATCTATCTCTTTGTATGGTCTTTATTTTAAGCTTTGTCCATCGTTAGCACGAAGCTTGAAAGCTCCACCGATTCGTGATTTAATTTTGAATGTCTTCATCTAAATATATTCCTCTGGCACTATGCTTATTCTGCTGTCACCTGTTAGATAGAGAGTTGCTACAAATTTGTTTTGACAATAGAGAGCAAGAATTGGGTATTGGTTTGAATGCTTCTTCTTCCTCCAATTTCCACTATAACCGAAAACTTTTCTACTGCGTTTAGTCTTCCTCAAGCTCAAAAGAACTGGTTGGATGGTTGTCTATTCAGAATTACTTCATATTACAAACCTTTTTTTTTTCCCTTTTTGTTCTTTTAAGTTAAATTAGTCGTCCTTTAACTAATGGTATCTGGGTCCTCACTTGTAGCCTACTCATTTGGGTCCACTTTCCCTATCAACCTACAACATTATATGTTCTAAACAAATTCTTATATAATTCTAGTAGTACTTTTTTAATATTGTTTCTAATAGTTTTAATATTTATCGTTGAGCTAAATGTAAATATTCATATACGTATTCATAACACATACCATCTAATTTTATAATGTTATAAAGCGAGCAACTAAACTAAATAATTGACTTTTTCCATAATATATAGCCCCTTTGCTCGCACCTGTTAATAGTATCCCCTAACTTATCATCATTTTCATTTTCCTTTAAAAACTCTAACAATATAATACATTCCTATTAAAATAAATGCTTAGTTTGGATAGTAACCGCGCGATAAAAAATATAATTTTTATCATTAAAACTTTTAAAACTTTACATTTATTTTTTTCTTGAACTTCCTATTCTTGAGGGTATAATTAATTTCAGTATATTTCTGAAATAAACACATAATAATCTTTATAACAAAAGATTCATTAAGCAACTCGTAAGTAGAATTCCAACGATTTGGAACATCTTTTGGAACCTTTTTGGTTTTTTTTTCCATTTACTTTATAAAATTTCCATATTCTTTCATTATTTAGGGATGTTTCCATAAATATCGAATTGTTATTTTCATCGGGTTGAGAGAAACTTGGAGAGTTTTTAAACATCTTGTACACATAAATTTTAAAACATGACAAACACATCTAACGTGAAAAAATTGTCCACCAAAAGCGGATTTACAAATATTTTCAATTTCAACAATCAAAGACGGTATTTGTCTGGTATTATCAAAATCAAGTGAAAAATTTTATGAAGCTAGTAATATTCTTCTAAAATTTGTCTAATTAATCTATAAATATTATTTTCCAGTATGCCTAAAATAAAAATTCTAAATGCAATAACTCTTTTTTGCTTATTCCAATCGTCATCTATCCAATAACGTGTTACACCCATATAAGAATTAATTTGCCAATGATCACTCCAAATATCACTACCTATATGCACACATCCATTAAAATTTATAAAAAAAATTGTAAATCTTTTTTTCCTTTTCTAGAAAGATTTTTAATTTCCCGTTTAAGTGAATTTCTAGAAACACGTTTGCTTGTGGAGCACATATATTTTGTATAAATTGATTAAAATCAAAATTTTCACCAAAACTAAATGATAAATGTTCAACAGAAATAAATTTACCTAATTCTTCTCTATAAGTTTTTTCATTAAAACAAAATAAAGGAGAAGTGTTAGGATTGGCATACCCAGAAATTTGTTGTTGGCTGGTGTTAATTTCCAGTTCGGTTGGATATTTCGATCTAAGATGCCGAGTAAATGTGTTATATCCTTGTCCACCTACAAAGCTGTATAATTTAGTACAATATTTACAAACTAAATTATACCTATTTGGACCTTTTCCAAATCTTCCATTTTCGTGAAGTGCTTCCATATGATAAATGAACCATCTCACTCCTTTCTTGTTGATATTTCTTCGGCATTGGTGGCAGTCGAAGGATGAAGACTCTCCTGCGTGGGGATTTGCTCAATATTAGGGGAAATGTTGATTTCATCATCTACATCAACTCCTCAATATGCATAATCATGAGAATTATGATAATCGAATTCTCCCATTGTGCTTTTTACCTTTACCACTAGCTCTACTTCTACTTGCCATTTTTTGGATATATAAAAATATATATGTGGCATAATGCAAAAATATAGGGTATGAAAAAATAATTTGTAATATGAAACAATTAAAGGAGATAATAAAAAAATAAAAAATTAAATTAGACAATCGAGAACATAGTTGAGAGTTTGAGAGAATTGGGAGCTTGAGAGAATTTGAGAGAATTTGTGTGAAAAATAAAAAATGAAGAGGGGGTATTTATAAATTTTGGATAATACATTTTTATTTTTTTATTTTTTAGGGTGGTGGCCGTTGGCTCCAACGGTTCTTTTAGCCATTGGAGCTAACGGCTTTAACGGCGGTTTGGAGCAGTTCCAGTTTCGGTTCTAAACTGCCGAACCGGTCAGACCGGTTCCGGTTTTGACTGGTCCGGTTCCGGGCCCAACCGACTCATGGCCACCCCTAACCCATCTTACATGGCACGACAAACATTAAAATGGATAATTTTTGTCATTTTGTTTAATTTTTTTTCCAAATTTTCTATTGTTATCATTATTATTTATGATAATTATTCTAAAGAGAAAAGAAGAAAAAAAGGTAAAGGAAAAAGATATAATAATAATAACAATAATAGTAGTAAAAATCACATAAATTATAAATAATAAAATTACAAAAAGTGTAAACATTAGCGAATGTCATGCAATGTAAGATAACTAACACTGACTACACCACGACATCAATAATTTCTGGCTAAAATTGATGAACCGTCAAAAATTTTAAAATTAAATTTGCAAAATTAAAAGGTTTAGGATTGAATTTGCATAAGTGCAATAGATTCAAATATTTCTTGATAATTTCCCTTCGGATGGCCAATCGAGTTACCAACCAAGCCAGCCACGACCCTCAATAGCCTAGCCTCAGTCTCAAGCAAATGGTCCTGGGTTCTAGCGATTGTTCCTTGGAAAAGCATGTCAAAACTTTTAAATTGAACTCCCTTTTAAGGATGCCTTTTATCGAATTACCAACATGCGAAATTAATCACAATCAATTACGAATAACATTCATATATGTACCCCACCAATCATAGGTACGAATAGAGGGAGTTTCCCGCCACCATCATCGTAAGAAAATTGAAATAAAATAAATTACGAATAACGCTCCGTTCATTTCGCGAAAAATATAATGTTTCTGAAAAATATTTTCTAGAAAGTCATTTTCCAAGAAAATGACAATATTTTCATGTATTCAGTTGAAATTTGAAAAAGACCTAAAATATATTTTTCGTTATTTGGTATGGACAATTGAATTTGATTTTCCTCTTTGCACATCTTTTAACAATTTTTTTATTTTTATTTTTCCTTTTCCTTTATGCAGTAGGTGAGCTTGAGCTTCACCAGCCTCAAACAAGACTCCACCTTGCTAGCTCATGTCATGGCTAGTCATCAGGCTGTCGACCCTCCTTGAGGCTTGCAGTCAACGAAGGAAGGAGAAAAGAAAAGACAAAATAAAAAAGAGGAAATCATTTTTCCAACTATTGAACGCATTTTTTCTATTGACATAAAATATTTTCCTTGGCTATTTATTTTCGAAAAAATTATCAAAAAAGTCATAAACCTCCTATACTTTTGTCAATTTAGTCTTAAACCTTTTAATTTTATCAATTTAGTCCTAAATTTTTTGCATTTGTGCCAATTCAATCATAGATTCTTTTTTTTTTTATAACCGAGGTGTCCGCACGGTTGGTAAGCTTGTGCTCAAATCAGCGGTGAAGCACGATTAGCCCTCGGGGGAGCTAGTGCAGCAACTCACCGCCACGACCCTTCATTTAAATCACTGATTTTCAGCAGAGGGTTTGAACCCAAGACCTAGCGCTCGTGAACGCACAATCCCAAGCCCACCTACCAACTGGGCCACCAATGAATGGGTCATCGTAGACCTTTTTTTGTTCTTATTCAATCCTAAAATATTTGTATTTGTGCTAATTCAATCCATTCAGAGAACTTTGGCCAGCTGACACTTGCGTAGATACTAGCTAGCATTTTGAGATGGATAATTTGTAATAATATTTTAATATTTTTAAATTATTTTTATTTATCTTTTATTTTTGTTTTCCTTCTCTTTCGCTGGTTTTTTCCTATCTTCTTCCCCGGGGACCAGCTGGAGGCTCGGGTCGGCAAGGTCAACCTCATCGGCCCTAGCCTCTTGCCACCAGTGACCGGCTGGAGGAAGAAGAAAAAAAAAAGAGAGGAAAGAACAAAAAAAATAAAATATTAAAATATTATTAAAATTGTCCACATCACCGCTGGCTATCCAAAGCCGGCCGGATGGATTGATGTGTCCGGAAAGGAGGATGCTTGCTGTGTCCGAAACCTTCAGATCACTCCTGTGGATGAGCAGGCAAGTACTGGAAGGTGCTTAGTGATGGCTTTTCTTCTTTTAAAATTATCATTCTTCTTCTGTACTACTTAGCATTCACTATATGATATTACTTCTTTTGTATTGCTCATAAATTTTCGATCTAGTAAACTTGCGACCTCCAATGTCTAGTAAGCTGTTTGACAAACTCCTTGGTTCAGGTATCTGTGATCGATACACATTTATTTTGTCATGCATTACTTTTAATCTTTTTTTAAAAGGTAGTTTGCCAATTTTTGTTCTACTCCCTATCTTTACTTCATAGTTCTCGGAACAATTTTAATATCGGTTATCTTCATTCCGCTCCCATGTCTTTTCTCCTTGGCATTATCCAATTCAATCGCTTGAATCTTAAAACGTTCTTCAAACCAATTATAGACTTTGCTGAGAGAGATAAACAAATAATGCTTCATATCAGAGAATCGTATTTGAGAATTTCACCAGCTCAATCAAAAACGCCAAATATTATTTTGGCGGCAAGGGATATAAGAAAGCTTCATCAAGTCTGCGATGGCGATAGTAAATATATCCGATTCTCCATCCACTTCTCTTGGCCTCTTTCATAAAAGGAAGTGGTCTCTGCTGCAAGGGCTAGTTCGGATGGATATTCAGCTGAAACCTCGATGAGACAATACAATCCTTTTGAATTTGAAGCAATCCTTTTAGTGTTGAGCCAACTGTTGCGATTATACCTCTTGATTAGATAATTCCTAACGTCTAGGATTCCTACACGATGTTCATTAAAAAAGAAAGAAGGGTCGGTGACTAAGGAATTTAATCTTTTGCTCCCGTCGAGGCAAAAAGAAAGGCGGATCCTCTACAGTTAACCAGATTTTTCTTTAATCAATTATCTCTTAGTGATCCTCAAGGACAAGGATATGAAAAGCGAGACTTTAAAACTTTGTCTCGTTGTGGAGTGATTGCTTTAGTCATTTGGTACGAGCAAAGCCAACCTTTGCTTGGTTCTTTTCCCTTGATGTGACGATAACTCGAGATGGAATATCTTAAAAGGGAAACTCTTTGCCTACTTCCAAATAATATCATGGAAATAACTATTTCTAATTTGAATAATCTAATATAATCAAGTGCATATCTTTTAATTTGTACCTAAGATTGGTTGGACATGTTGATATGAATTTTAAGCGGATGAATTCAACACATTTTTTTTCTAATTATCCGTGTAAGACCGCGTCTTGCCTGTGAGCCTCATGGGCCATCCTTGGTTCCATCAAGCCCATGCGTAACCCTTGGACCTACTTGGATTACCGTCCTGCCAGTCAACGGGCAAAACATCATCAATCCATTGGCCTAACACTCACAGGAGGGAATACTAGTCCCAAAAAAATCCTAGAAATATCGTATGATGGTTAATTTAATCTTAAACAATTCAATGTGATCAATTTAATCCTAAATCTTTTGACGATTTCTTAATTTTGATCGAAAATCACCGCTGTGGACAAGTTTTGCAATTTTTAAAATTTTTTGAATTGTTTCTCTTTTTTTTTCCTTATCCTTTACTTTACTTTACTTTCCTTTCCTTCCTTTTTTTTTTAACCCTTTGCTGGTCTGCGGTCTTGGCAAACATGAGAAAAAAAAAAAAAAAAGAAGAGAAAAATTAGAAAATTAAAAAGTAATCCCGTTAGCGTTGGTCATGCCACATAGGATGATCAACATCTATATCAACGATTTTTCTTCACGATTGACTAACATTAGTACATTGCCAAATCGCCAAAAAAGTTTATGATAAATTGACTAGATTGAAAAGTTCAACATTAAATTGGCTGTCGTACAATAAATTTAGGACTTTCTGAACAACGCCCCCTCAAAGAGATATGAGGAGGGGTGCATTTGAACCCGCCTGGCTACAACAACCCGTTGTAGCATTTCAGGTCACCAAACAAAACAAACACCCCCCCCCCCCCCCCCCAAATATTTGCAAGCAATTAAAACAGTAGCAGCATGATTCATAATTGCGTGCGGCACAAGTAAGTACTCGGCATCCGAGTATATGACCGAAAAAAGCAGGTTGGAACTTCCATAAACCACTCTCCAAGGAAATAATAAAAAGACCAAAAAGGAGGGGGGAAAAACACATAATTGGCGCATTTATTTAGCCTTTTCTATTGATACGATTAATAAGTTAATCTCGAACTCGACATTGTTAATCCACAAGAAGTTCTGGCAGAGGTGGATGAATTCGAGTCTCGCATACTCTGTTGCACCTCTTGAACTGTCTTATGCATGCTTCCCTGAGGCAATTACTAAGTTTGGCATCCAATCGCCAAACTTTTGCTCCCCACCGGACTAGAAAAGGGTACTTCTTTTCAACTTTGGAGTCCCTTCTTTCAAAAGAGCAGCCACACTTTTGGCATTTTCTGTTTTCACCGCGGTGCGTTTTCATCTTTTACCGTCAAGACTCGCCATGGAATATGGGCCCATCTTTATTATTATCCTGTCGATAGATTACTCCAATAATAGATTTAGGATTAAAATAATGTCAAAAGCTTCAAAAAATTCACGACTAAAATTGTAAAATTTCAAAAGGTTTAGGACTAAATTGACATAATTAAAAGATTTGGGACTGAATTAACAAATTGCCAAAAGGTTCGAGAATTAAAATAATCGAAAAGTTTAGGACTAGATTGACATAAATACAATAGGCTTATGACTTTTTTGGTATTTTTCCCAGTAACGTTAAGCTATAGGAAAGTTGGTTTGCTATTTCTTAGTCTTAAAAACGTGGATCAACGTTCCTTAAGAAATCCACCCAAGCAAGAGAAATCGATATTCCCTTCATTTTTCGTGATTGACCGACCGGGGGGAAAAGAAAAAAACTGAAGGTGGACAGGATTGAAGTAGAAGCAGCACCATTTAAGACATAGACATCGTGCCTGAGCAGTACAGTCTTCTTATTAAATTGCGTCCATAACGATTCACACTCAACAGGTATAGGTTCAGTGCTTTGGACGAAAGAAATCTGCAATTAAACAGTGAATATGGTCTCGGCAAATGGATTGACCCGTCTAACCCATTTTGACCCATATTCAATGACCCATACCCGACCCAACCTGCAACCAACCCATACCCGACCTGACCCATTTTGACCCATATTGCCAAATCACACTAATATTTTAAGAAAAATTATATAACTAATTTAACCTATTTTATTTTGCTTTCATTTTTCTCTAGCCACGGCGAGCGGCGGCGGTTGGCGGCGACGGGTCGCCACTGATGGTTGCTGCCGCCAGTCACCGCGGCCGGCCTCAGGTCGCCTCGGCCAGTCACCCGCGGCCGGCCTCAGGTCGCCTCGGCCAGTCACCGATGGCCTCGGCCGGCCGGAGGTCGCCTCGGCCGGTCACCGCGGCCGGCCGGGGGTCGCCTCGGCTGGTCACCGCGCCGGCCGTCGGTCGCCGAGGCCAGGTCGCCGCGGCTGGTCTCCGCGGCCGGCCGCCGTCTCCGCAGCCACCCGTCGCCGCCGCGGCCAATCGCCGGCCGCTGCCACTGTCGGTCCCCGAAAATCAATTCATAACAAACGACGAAAATTGTTTTCCAGTTTATTTTTAAGTATTAATCAAATATCGAAAAATATTATTATTTTCTTGAAAAATGACTTCCCTAAAAAATGATTTCGGAATAATCACATTTTCCGTGAAACAAACGGAAAGGTTCTAGGTCCATTTGTAATTTGTGAGAGTTATGGGTCGAAAATGGGTCCAATATGGGTCGAAAATGGGTTTATGCGTGGCCCAATTTTGACCTATTTAATTTCACTTCAACCTTTTGGACCCATTTTTAGTGAGTCCTTTAAATGTTAATGACCCATTAAGACCCATTTTATACAAATATGGGTCAAATATGGGTCTTTGACCCATATTGACGGCTCTACTCAACAGGTGTTGTGTTCAGTGCTTTGGATGAAAGAATCTGCAATTAAACAGTGAATAAGTGCTCTCGGCAAATGGATTGCTCTTATATATCGAGTTAAAAGGAGCAATATATATTATATGCATTTTGTGGTGGGCTGTACATTGGCTTATGTCTGTATTACCTTAAGACAGCTAGGAGTATCAATCAGCAATGTGACATCTTTTTTTTTTTTTGGCACGGATAATCCATTTTCAACGAGTGTAGGTGATAATGCTAAAGCTAGTATGGACAATGGGCCCTAAACTCTTCCGTCAATTTTTCATAAGAGACAAAAGAGAATGCAGATCTACATTAACTGAATCACGATAAAAGCAAAACTCACCCTTCCATGTGTTGGAAGCCAAGGATTCACTGCATTGGCATTGGCTCGGCGTCCAGCAACGAAACGGGCAAAGTTCTCTTGATGTCATCCAGTCTCAAATCTAAATGCGCTGCCGCCATTACAGACATCAACTGTAATGATTGCAAGCGTCGTTTAATCATTTCAATAAAAGATCCACAAGCAAGCAACAGGAGAAACGTGCCAAATATTTGCCGTGTATAAATTTTGCATACCGCCAAACCGAGCAAGTCTTGTGATTGCTCGAATCTCTTCTCTCCATGTCCCGACTCTTGACATAGGGCCAGCATCGTCGCTGGAATATGTTACTAACCCGGATAGAAAATGAAGCACGTGAGGATATCAAGAGGTACTGAATCCAACAGGGCCAGCATGCCTCCGAGGACGCTTCGAGCTTCATCCTTTTGGCTTTTGCTTCAACCACGCCCCTTGCATGATCTTTCATACCTTCGGGCAATTTTTCTTGCTTTCCTTCATCCATGTCAAAATCATAAAGGACACCAGAGAACTCGTTTACTGCCGATCTGGTCTCAGACGAAAGAAGTATCCTGATAGAAGACCAGGTTCCTGTATTAGCTTCATTCAAAAGCACTTCACTGGTCCAGACAATGCTTCATTCAGTGTGCCTGTAAAAAACATAATATAAGTTTGTGCACGTCCCATCAACCACCATTAAGTGAAAGGGGGAAGAAACCCTCTTATCTATAAACGGAGAAGCTCGAGAACAGAAGAAATGTCTCTGTTCATTATGCTACCTCATATGCTTTTGTAAGCTCAGAGAGCTTGGCAAGCACGGACTGAAGCAGCATGGGCATCAAGGCCACACAGCAGCGTCATCTGTACTCTTGATGTATCCCATTTGGCTTGTTCCATTACATCATCTGTTCAAAGTATGGTACGAAACTTATCCATACAGTCGTGGTAAATTCGTCTAATGACGAGTCAGAAGTAAAGCACGGCATGAACCTACAAAAAGTTTCCTAAATGTGCAGAGTGTTATTTACCAACAAGATTATAATTTCACATCAGCCTCCAGTTTCAGACACAAACCTGCATTTCTGATAGATACAAGTGAAACAACTAATAGGCCACCAAGGGAGTCCAAGTGCGTGTACTAGAAGAGTCAAAGAACCCAAAAAGAGCTTTGTTGCAAGACAAAGCACAACTACAAACCTCGATTCTTGGCATACTTTTTCAGAGCATTTTTACAACAAAAGGCCAAAAACAAGGCATTACAAGTTGCCGTACCTGCATATCCTTTGTCAAACAGAGCCATATAAAAATGAGCACATTCCTGAACAGCCAGAATTAAACCTTCTCCTTCACTCAAAGCCTTATCAAATGCTTCCATGAACTGTGTCGCACCGAATATGTCCGACCCTAGATTGGAAAGCCGGTTGTACAAGCTGACGATCCACGAACAATGCGCTCAGCAACATATGATAAGATAATCTCAACAGACAGTCTCTCTCTGTAAGCTAACTTCAAATGAAAACATCATGATTGAAAGAAAGTTGTGTCAAAAAGGAAAAACATTTCCACGTTCCAAGCAGCTTGAAGGGGTAGTCACACAATATAACCCAACAAATGATGCACTTTAAAACAAGGGAAAAACATCCAATAACTTCTTGCTCGAAGTAATTTTTCTTCCAGCTGCTTCTGGTGCGAAGATCTAACATTCTCATCAAAATATACGGTCTCTGGATCATACCTTATAGGGAGCACAAGAAACTTCATAAATAAAACCTAGTTATAGTGACAGACAAATTTCTAACCCCGAAAACAGAACAGGGTCCATAGCTATGGCCAAATGAAGCTGAGCGGTCAGCTAGGCAACTGCTACACTGTAACTAGCCATTATTCTCCTACCATCAGGAAAACAGATCAATCCCACGGAAAGATGATTGCTCGAAAGCATCTCGTAGATAACATTGCAGTAACAGCATAAGAGCAAAGCAAAAACCTCACGGTTTATGAGCACTACATCCGAGGCAGCCAAAACGAAAAGAGCACTCCTCTTTGCAAAAAGCAGTATCGTCCTAAATGAGAATGACACCGGGCTAAGAAGCTGCGAGAATGCTAATTGCTGTTTACTCGAACCAAGCGTAAATCAGGTGAGCTTCATTGAGCATCACCTACACCTAAATCAATCTTCTGGGTTAGTAAGATGGGCCAAGACATACCAAAGTGGAAGAGAGAGATAAGATGATACGGAAGCTACCCCGATGCACAAGTTAAAGTTCCATAACCAGAGTACACGGTTCAATGCCAGCAGCTTTGGCCAGCCATATGGCCCTTGGTTGTTTGGTGCCTGGAAAAGTACAAAACTCGTTTTAGACTTTCTTAATTCAAATGTGTCATTAGAGTGGAGCGAACAACAGTTGGTCTGCAAACATTCCTCCCTCTGTATGCATCCATCTCCCTAAACTTGGCGCCGAACAGATGATTTAAAACTGTACTCTTCCCTGTCAGGTATCATAAACAACAACAGAGTAAGTTTGAAACTCTTTTTGAAGGCAAAAGAAAAGATACGTGAGTAAAATACACACCGCTGCCTCAAACCAACGGCGATTGAAAGGATGCCATCCATTGACGATGTATCTAGCGGCGTTGTCGACGAAGATGGAGTACAGAGAGTGAGCGTGACGAAGGACAAAAGGATTTTAGAGATGAGAGATGTTGGTGTTGTCCCACGTCGGGGGTGGAATGGGCTGGTGATTGGTTTATAAGTGTAAGGGAAAGTTTTAAATTTTGAGCTAGCTTTTGTGATAATAGAGGCCCAAGACCACCCAACACTGGTATCAGAGCCCTCTTGCCTCCGACTCATGGCCCGATATGTAAGGAGGAGATTGTTGGTGTTGTCCCACGTCGATTGTGGAAAAGGCCCGATATGTAAGGAGGAGATTGTTGGTGTTGTCCCACATCGGTTGTGGAAAAGGCTGGTGATTGGTTTATAAGTGTGAGAGAAAGCCTCAACTTTTGATGAGAAAGGCTCAAGACCACCCAATAAGAGAAATCCAAGTCTTAGAGTTGCTCTCCAGAACTCCTAGCTAGTATAATGAACCATTGCATTTTCATTTTTAGCGCGTTAACGATGGCCATTCTATTTTTAAAATTAAATTTTAGCTAGAAATAAAATTTTCTATTTCCAGTTTTTAGACGAGTTTCTAAGCAAATAAATGCGTTTGATAACGGCACAAAATTTTTATTTTCAAAATAGAAATTTGTTTTGATAACAACGTAAATTTGTAGGGCCCGGTGTCCTGTGGCCCTTGATGCACGACTTCGCGAATCCTCGGAGGCACGAGCACTTCGTCAAGAGCTTCCACGTGAGGGAAGGTGACAGCAACAGGGTCGGGGTGGGAGCTTGCGCGATGTCACGGTGATCTCGCGGTTGCCGGCCTTGACCAGCACGGAAAGGTTGGAGGTCGTCGACGACGAGAGGCACGTGGTCTTATGCCGTGCAAATCCCCGAAGGGAACATTTGTGAAGACACCAAGTTGTTCGCGGACACCACAGTGAAGTTGAACCCGCAAAAGCTTGAAGAAATAGTCATGGCTTCTTTGAATAAAGAAGAAAATGGACAAGGGCGTGCGTTATGGCGATGAAAAGTGCTGACCATGACTCGTGATGATGATGAACTTCCGATTGTGGGAAGAAATTCCTTGTAAATGTAAATGTAAATGAAGGTACTGAATGATTTTACTAATTATGAACGTGAATCATCACACGTTATGCATTAATTACGTACATTGCGTACCATTTTGGATACTCAAATTGCTACATGTTTATATTATAAATTATGCAAATCGGAATGATGAGTGCCTTCTAGGTTTTTCTTCCTTTTTCTTCTTGAGTTCTTTTCAGGGTAAATGTCATTTGGTTGTCGACGTCACTTCTTATGCTTACTTCTATCTACGAGAGTGCGTGTGGGTGTGTGTATACACTTCTCCTAAATTGTTCTCAAGAAAAAGAAAGAAATCTAATCGTCAATTCAACATATTGATGAAAGTTCAGTGAACGTAGACAGGTGATATTTATGAACTTAGAAACTGCTATTATTGTATATCGGATTTAAATGAGATCTTGCTCGATGACATTATTGTATCTCTAGTTTGCTTTCTTGGTATCTTGCCCTCAATCGAGATTCGATCATAAAGAAATTTTAGCAACGGTATAGAGAATATTTCATATTATTTTCTTATTTCAATGTTTAGTTTTTTCGTTTAGTGAAAAAGGCAATTTATCTAAGCTATCCTCCACAAAAAATACTTCTACTCATGCACGCAAATTACTGAGATTGTTGGGTTAGGCTAGCTATTCATCACCAGCGATCCAATCGTAAAGATGAGGAAAATTCCACTATGGTATTTCGGGAGTTTAGGGTTTACCTACTTAAGGTGGATTTAATTCCTCTTTGTGTAAAAAGCTATGCACGTTAAAGTATTTCCTTGGCATATTGAGTGAAAAGCATTAAGAAAAGCGCTATATCTTTCTTCATTTCTATTCGGGAAAACTTTCTCCCATCAGTTAAGTTTGCATGTTGGTGGTCTACGTGATGTCCATCGTTAATAATCCCTCGACCAGAGGCATGGTTTGACAAAGGAGGACGGATAAAAATATTGCATTTGCTAGTAACGTTTGCTGCGATTTTCCCTCACTAGGAATTTCTGGAGAATATGCATGGCCAGATTAAAAATCGAGAAACCTATAAATCACTGATCAATCTTATGCCAAAAGGATAGAATGAATATTAATTGTGATGAATTAATGGTGATGAAACGCAGTGAAAGGAAGAGGAGGTTCTTTATAGAGAGGCCTGGTGAGCATGCAGGGTCGACGATGATGTTTTTATTTTTTCGTTTTTGCGTAGGCAAACAACGTTGTTTTGACATCTTACGAAAAGAAGATAATCATGTATAAAGTTACGGGCAAGTATTATATGTTCTTGAATAGCAGTGAACATTCTTTAGTTAGATTCACACTAACTATTAGCTTTTTTTTTTTTTTTGGGGTCGAATAACTATAAGCTATTAACATTGCCCAAGCTTCCATCTTTTTTGCATTTGATACCTTTGCTAGTGAAAAAAAAAAAATCAGTAAGATCTTCAAGTATCGCCTTTCCAAAATCATGTTATTTGCTTGTATGGCATCCTCCCAGATCTTTAAGTGTAAACTTATGGGCCTAGGGCTTTGTAATTTAGCAAGCCATGCTACTTGGGTTTGAGGCCCTCTCTCTCTCTCTCTCTCGTCTTTTCATAACAGTTATTAGAGGAAACTGATCAGCTCCGTTTATTTAGTGAAAATTGATAGTTCAAAAATAATTTTCATAATCTTCATCGTTTCTTATGGATTAGTGTGAACCATTAAAATTAGATAAATCTCTACCCAAAATTGTTGATTTCCACGAAATAAATGTAGTCTACTCATGTAAAATTTTGAGCATTGAAGTTCACTTCCATTGTCCTTGCCGCCACTATCACCATTGGCTATTGCCATTGGCCAAACAGCTTACCGATGGTCGATTCGAGTTATTAGCTTTGTGTCTTACTAAAGCCCTATCGGAGATTAGTGTCGAATCCTACACGGGGACTTTAGGTCAAGCGCGGCCAATCCGATTATTGATAACTATGATGTGTGACCCATGAGCAAGATCTTGTTCTAAGTTTGCTCTCAAAGATACTATAGTGCTCAGAGAACAAGCCTATGATCCCATCATCCAGATCCTACATCTTTTTATAGTGGGAAAATTACCAAAAATGTTATGAACATTTTACCATTTGCCAATTTAGTTTTAAACGTTCTAATGATTTGTGAATTTTGCATTTTTAGCTAATTTTGGCCAAAAATCATTGAGTTAGCGATTTAGTCGATTTTGAGCAAATGGGCTTTGGGTCCCAGTGACACTCCCGTTAAAGCATGTCGAAACTTTTAAGTATGGCATTTGGATAAAAGAGGAGAGCGACATTTACTTCAACTTTGATTAAATTGGACTCCCCTTTAATCGATGCTTGTTATCGGAATACCAAAGTGCAAAATTAATCACAATCAAATACGCATGACACATTACAATAGCTCACCATCATAGGTATGAGAGAGGGAATTCCCCCCACCAACGATCATAAGAAAACATGGCCCCGAAGAATTGGATTGCAATAAAGATGACAAAATGTTTCAACTCGGAAATAGTTTCGTGAAATTTAGGGACCCATGATCTAATATCACTTAATTTTGGAAATTTCCTATGTCCTTCTGCTTTTTCCCCCTTTTTCTCCCTCGAGGTTGCAAAGAAACAAAGGATCCTGCAAACAAAATTAATAAACTGCTCGAGAAAATTAGTTAAAATTCCTCACATCCTTCTTGGCAGGTTGTTAAAGTTTGACTTCAGTTTCTCCTATTACTCCGTTGACGTGCCACGATTGGATCCCTCAGAAAACTTATGGACCCACGACACGAATAAGCATCGATCGATCCTCAGCTAAACATCACAAATGTCAATTCTTTCGATTTTAATCTGTAATTGGATTCGATAGATAGTATATCATTGTTCCTATCTGGCTAGAGATTCCCTGTTTAAGAGAAAATAAGAATGATATTTACCTCATTTGTTGAACAGAAATTAATATTCTTTTCGTATTTTTGTCCTGATGTAGTTGAATTGATTCGCTTGATATGCTTATACTCTAATATTTAAGTATTTTTATTACTCCTCCTCACGTTTAGTTTTTTTTTTTTGCCTAGTACTAAATGTGACTCACTTAGGATCTCTCTCTTATGTCCATAAAAAAATTTATGAGCGCATTATCGACTATTCTAAAATACTAAAATTATTGAATGAAGAAACGTGATTTAAAATTTAAATTTTTTGTTCACAAGAATCCTAGTGTGTGGTCCATGCAAATACAGGTAAAAAATATAGTAAAAACTAAAAGCTAATCTAGACGCACTTCATCCTTTCAAGAGTTAGTTACGCAAATAACTATTCGCTCAGTGCGAGTGTTAACACAAATACCACTTAAGTGCGATCGTTCATAATGGATCGTAGCAAAATTAAATAAAGTCGATGTCCGAAAATATGGAAAAGGGCTAAAAAAAAAAAAAAAAGGAAAACAAAGTCGGGCATGCGATTGAGAGGGGCGAATTATTTACAAAGTGCGCACTTGGGGTCCCACCTCGTGCGTCCACGAGGCTACGACACGTGGCTTTCATCGCCCACCCTTCTCGCCACCCACTATTCAAGGCGGAGCGTGTTACACACATGATTTTCTCATTCCTGTCCCGTGTGGGGGGTGTGCCTCCAGTACTAGTGCGTACTGTCTCTGTACTATCGACGGATTGGGGTCGGCGTGCCACGTGTTTCGTGCGGGCAAGTGGGGCCCGGAGTCCCCTGGCGGGCAATGCAAAGCTAATCGATCGTCGCCTCGTTGGTCCGCCGCGTACCAGCATTCACGGCGTCCCCGATCTGGGAGCAACTTCCGAGGGCTGCGACTGCGACGTTGGGGGTTTTTGTCCCACCCCCCCCCCCCCCCGCACAGGGATTATTTTGTTTCGATCGACGGTCCCGATCTGCGTCATTGCGAAATTCGCGGGGAGGAAATGAATGATGCCCCCCCATGGCTTTCCTCCAAGGAGTGGGGGAGCGCTCGTTGCTTTGTTCGCGCGACGATCTCCCGTCCGGTCTCTGGCTCGGGCGAGCGCTCCTCCCCTAGCCCCTGGCTCTCGATTGCAGCGCGAGCTTTGATTATGTCGCTGATTACGACCGATTCAGATGGCTTTTTCGGCAAGAGACTTTGGTCCCGAGGCGAGGCTCCGAATGGAGCTGAATGGTCCTGGGGGGGGGCCCTTCCATGTTCGTTCTTTCTTCCCGTCTTATTAATGCGTGTGAGAGAACGTTCCTATGATTCTGTGGGAACATATCGACGGGACCAATTTCTTGGCTTTTCTAAAGTGGAGGGATTGAATTGAGGGCTCGTGCTAAGGAAGGGGGAAGAATAGGTTTTTGTGACCATTTTCGGTCCAAATTAGCTGCTGAACCAACGTATATAATAATACTGCGTGTATCGTAATTGTAAGTACATGGAAATTCATTGTGGGTGGCCTCATGTTAGACGCGCATTATATGCAAAAGTCCGATACTTTCGCGTCGATGAATCGGTCAAGAGGAGCATGGAGTTTGAACCCGTTAACATATCTAGACTGGATACATGTTTTACTCAAAAGATCGAGCTAATAATTATGCTAATTAGGATTATTGAACTTATTTAACAATACATCAATTCCTCTAATGTGGTGTCGATATTAGTATCCTAACAAATTTTGTCCCTCGCACGATGATGCTCCAGCTCCGCAGTGTTAAGTTTGTTTCATCTTTACAATTTCTTTCTGAGATATTCATGAAATATCAAAACATATAGTGGCCCATCACTTAAATCCATTCAGCCTCTAATACACTACTTTAATGGGAGCTGTCACAGTGGGAAAGTTTCGGTTGGCTTTCACTTGGAGAGATTGTCCAAAAGAAAGTCCAAAGTATTTGAGCTCCTCCTAATAATAATATATTTTATTGACCTCATCTACTTTCCATTATTTCAAAACTAAACCTAATTAAGTTTCATAGCACAAATTAAGGTGTAGTTAATTCTTCAAATCACCATAAATCATAATCAATTTTTTTGATGGGGGATCTGCACATGTCATCAAAAAACAGATTATCTCCTAACATGTGAGCTCCTATCCTTCCGTAGTGCTTATAGGTTTTTTGTTTGCCCTCCTTAGTTTAGTTTCTTAAGATTTATTTTATACAACACCGAAACGTAAAGAACTAAGTTAGCCCACTCAATCAATACCACTAGAACCCATATTAATTTTTCTTTTTCCGGGGGGTCGGGTGGACGTGCCTCTCCTCATGGGGGGTGATAATAACAGTATAATTACTCGGGTCCTGAGGGTCGGGTAGAGGAGAGCACTGAATCCAGCGAACAGCAAATATCTTTCTTATGTGTTTGTTGTGTATATCCAAATTCAACAATCATATCCTCTCGCCTGTGGCTATTTGACAGTTCCAGATTTTATTGACAACCTTAAAGGCTCTGATATGTTGATATTTTTTGCTTCTACATCTCAAAAATTAGCTTAAAGGATTGAAATTTTTTTCATCACATTTTAAATCATAAAAATGTGCCCGCAATACTTCTCACGAATCGTATGTAAGAACACATCTCAATGCTTTTTTCCTCATCCCGAACTTCGTAACTTTTTAGTCATTTATCCCTATTTTCGAAATTTCTTACGCTACTACTCTCGTGAAGTGGAAATACGACGCGACTTTCCTCGACATTGTCGGCTAAATCCATTCCACTAAATACGGAAAACGTCACGTCCACCGACGAAAAAGATTAGTTGACATGACACACACATACATGCTCGCGTTACATTCGCAGAGTAAACCAATTTAGAACTACTCTATTTAATATCAGCACTATTAAAAGCCAGAAAGCGGCCCGAGAATGCCAGAGCTGTCGCCTCACCAGCCGAGGCCAAAAGGAGCGCTCCTGCCGCCGTTTGAAATGTCTTCGGGACATGGAACATGGGCATGGGCTGATTTCCTGGTCCTCATCAGACTTCGCGTGCCATTAACTATGATTAAAATTTAGTGCTGACCACGAAGGAATTTCGTGGGCATCTTCAACCAGTGTGTTTCCAAATTAGGCGGGTTGTCGCATTTTAGCCTTATAGAATTTAAAAATAAGGTGTCGAACCCCTAATAAAAATATATCGACGGTGTAATGATATTTTAGGTTAACAAAGCACGTGTCACATTCGATTTGACATTTTCTTTGGCAGGGGTGAGGGGGCGAAGGGGGGAATAATTTGCAAGTTCATTGGCGCGAGAAAGAACAAAAAGCCCGTGTTCGCGGTTTCGTGGGGGGTTTGTTCGCCGTTCGTGCCTCTGTTGGAGGATTCTCGAAAGGCTAAAAAAAGCCCCGTAAATAGAAAAGAAATCATCTTCTCTAAAAAAAACCGTTGTTTTACGATCAAATACTTTAGGTCGGGCTTCGCCCTCTGATTAGCGCATTCGGTCCCTGTCTCAGACCAATGGAAAAGCTCTCATATCACTTTTTAAGCCATCCTCGGCAATAATTTAAGTTCCATTGTTCTCATGTGACTAGAGAGGAGAGAGAGAGAGCGGGAGGACGTCCTATTTCAAGTCACTGCTTGTTTATCTTCACGACGCGGAGATGGAAGCTTGATCGTCTTCATGTCCTCTCTCGTCTCACTCTCTCTCTCTCCTCTCTCTCTTCGGCTCTCGCTCAACGACTCTCTACATCTCGTTCTCTCCATCCTCCCCAGTCTCCCAACGGCTCCGCTCAGCGAAAAGCTCAAGCACACGCTCAGAAAAGCGGGCCAGAGGCCAAGGGAAAGCCAAAAAAAGACTTTTCCAATCCACAGGGGTTCTCTTTCTCTTGTCTGGTCTCCCAATCGGAATAATCTGAACAGCCTT
>JAGVVM010006203.1:0-21101 GCA_019149425.1 Psidium friedrichsthalianum
CCCCCCTCCCCCCTTTCCCCTCCCCCCCCCCCCCTCCCCCTCTCTCTCATCATTTTACGCCCCCCCCCCCCCCCCACAACTAATTTTATTTCCCTTTCTGTAACCCCGCTTAACCCTGAGACCACGACTACTGCCAAACACGGTCAAAATTTATAAACGTTGTTGCCACCTTGTGTATGAGCTTTAGATCCTGACTCTCCTCTAATCACTTCGCGGGCGTTACTCACACAGGTAATACATACGAATAATTTGATTCCAAATCATGAAGAGGCATTTCAAGTAACTAAGATTGTAACCATTTTTTTAGGAGGTGTGTGTGGGGGCCTGCAAATCAAACCGCATTGAAAACCGGATATTGCATTTTCGTATCTTTTCAGCAATTTCTTTTCCGTGAGGGGAGCAAAATAATAATCTCTTAAAAGAAGCGGAATTCACGCGTTAAGTTAGTTTGATTCCATTTCTTTCCATTCGGACCACCCTAAAATTTCCCAACACAGGCCGCGCCATGACGAACTCAAGATCTAGTCGGACTCTCTCAAAGCTCAAAACCCAACCTCAAGAAGAGAGAGAGATTGGGAGGGAGTTTGGTGAAGAGGTTGCTGACAACTACTGAGACGAGTCACCGAGGCAGAGAAGGAGGAAGAGGTAGGGACTCTACCTAAATAATCAGGACAGGACAGGATCTAACGACCGGTTTTCTTGAGTTCGAGTACTTGGCGTTCTTTCTTTCCACGTCCACCTAACCCACACCAAACCAAAACCGCGATGAATTGCCGATCTCCTCGAATCGAAAGGAAGTATAGAACAAGGAAATTGGGTACATGAATAAAGAAATTGCCAATTCAAGATCCTCCTAATTAGTTTGTTTCCTAGTAAATTGAAAAGTATGTCACTCTCCTTAGAATCTATTCTTCACCTAATCGACAATATTAGGTGCTCTCAAAATACCGCTCTAAACATAATTACCGCGTTCCTTAAGCACGATACAACTCAGAAGTACCTATATCAATTCTTCGAAGAGAGACGAGAAAAAGAGAGAGAAAATTTTCATTTGGATGTCCCGAAGGAAAATTAGTAATATGATAAAAGCCGTTTGTCGAATTTAGCGCTTGTGAATCGATTATGGTTACAAAGTTTGTATCTAACGAGGAAAAACAAAGGCGGTAGTTTGAAAGTGGGAGCATGTGTTGTCACTCGCCTTGGTGGTTATGGCTTGCGGGGTTCTAGTGATGACGAGACTCGCGGAGTTCCCCGGTCCGATAGTGGCGTCCTCCCGACCTATCCTCCCACCTAACCGCCGGAAGCCGCGGCCCGGCGGTCTTTCGAGGGGAGAGCCCTCTTGAACAGGTGTCGGCACCATCATCACAAAGGGAATCGCTCGCGAGTGACCCCTCATTCGATTAGTTCCACCCACGTAGTGCCTCGTGACCGATCAAAGCAGAGATCGCCTCGACTCGGCTCAGTAGAGAGTATTTTATACGGCAGTGCCACGATTCAGACGCGAAAGGGAAAAGGAAAAAGAAAAATAATCAATCATCGTTTTCGCAACAGGGCGCGTTGCTCTGGATGTTTAAGGGCAGGGGCAACCGTGGAAATAGACAATCAAAATCGATGCGTGTTTATTTTTTCCCACTCGCCACCTAAATGTTACGGTGGAACTGAAGAGCAGACGGAGTCACGCGAATGCAACCCCTTGGACGTTGAAAACTCGCAGTGTGATTTTCGGCGGAATTTTTTTAGAGATCTTTTTGGGGTCCCAAAAAAAAAAAAAGAGAGAGAGGAGAGAGTGAATTTTCGAATCGTCCAATCTAACGTTCTCCTTCTCCTTCTCCTTTCTTTCTTCCTCCTCCTCCGTTTCATCGAAGGCAAAGCGAGCGAAGCATGCGCCACAACTCTCTTATTTCTTAGTTACTATATATAATAGGAACACCTAACTCGCCACGTGAGTCTCTCCTCTCTCTCTCTCTCTCTCTCTCTCTATAACTGAATATCATCTCTCCTCTTCCGCTCGCGACGAATCTTCGATCGCCGCACGCCGCCATGACTGCCAGCAGCATCCCGGTGAACATCTCTCTCTCTCTCTCGCTCTCTCTCTCTCTCCTACCTCTCGCTCTCTCTCTCTCTCTCTCTCCCCCGTTGCAAGTTCTTCAGCCTTTTTTTTTTTAAGCTCCGAAACGATTTCGGATGCGATGTTTCGCGTTGTCCTCCGTCAACTCAAGTTGTGCCACATTCAGTTCGTTCCGAGTGAGCTGCCCTGTGCTTCGTTGTTTATCTGAACACTGGGTTCTGATTGTTGTTATGGAGTGCAAAATTGTGGTGTGATTGGATGAATCGTAGTAGACACGTGGGGGGTGGAGTTATTCCTGCGGGAAGATTAATCTGAATGCGAACTGGTTGTAGAGCGCGTGAGTGGGGTTGCTGCAGCTGTAACTTGGAGTGCCTCGTGATGATTGAGTTGGTTGTTTATTGAAAACGTGCGACAGTTGGCTACTGGGATCTTCAATATGGTAACACCGGAGGCGAGGAGAACTCACGCACAGTGCGCCGGTGATGGGAGTCCGTTGATCAATGCGGCCTGATAAGAAGCGAAGAGCAAGGCGCCGACCTCGTCGAAGTTCGCTTGGATTTCTTGAAGAGCTTTAGTCCAAAACAAGATCTCGAGGTCCTACTCAAACAGAGCGCCTGCCCACTCTAGTGACTTACAGGTGATTAATTATGTATGATCTTTTTTTTTTTTTTTTGTGGTGTAGTATGGTGGATTTTGCTGCTTGGCGCTTCAGTAGATAGAGACGTATTTCAATATATTGTATGCAGAATAGCCAAGAAGTTACAATTTGGAAGATCTTTCAGCGAGGGATGCACTTTAAGTGAAAGCCATTGATTTAATGTGCATAAATAATTGATTTAATGTGCATTTCTGCCTATACTGTTATTTTACTGCATGCAGTTGAGTTCGAGTTGCATGTCTTCCTTCGTTTGAGATTTTCTCATGACATGAAACCTCTGCTCTTCCGCTTCAGACCCAAATGGGAAGGTGGTCAGTATGAGGGCGATGACAGCCTGAGATTGGATGCCATTACGAGTAGCAGTGGAATCAGGAGCTGACATGTAGATGTTGAGCTTCAGGTCGAATTTTATCTCTATCCTACGTTTTTGTTTCAGTATTTGCAGTCATGTCCTAGTACTACAATCCAGCAGATCGAGCCCTAATATGGCACACTAGTCCTACATGGTACTCTCGATCAAATGAAGCAAGAAGTGCTATACTAATGACAAACTTTCATCTGCAGCAAATGAGAACCAGATTTAGTATCAGAATTATAATGAGATCATTTCCTTGTCAGTTTATGTTCCAAAAGCTTGGTTTTTAAATTGCAGAAAATGCTACAATGTCTTTAAATCTATGTTTGATATAGGATTGGACTTGATGAGTAAAGTGCATATGAAAATAGCTTCTGCCAGTAGCTCTTGGTAGCAGGTCGCTGAATGACATTCAGCTATTTGAACTGAAAAGTAGTGATGGATACATTTCTATCTCCAAATCTCTCTGAAAAATGGATTTGTTCTGAAGCCTGAAGCTGCTTATGATGGGTATCTAGTGAAATACGAATTGCATCTGCCACCTAATTTACGCCAGTAGATGTTCTTCAGCTTTAATTTCCATCTAGTGGTGACTATCAACAATTTGCTCTTTTCAAGTCTTCGATTATTTGGGAAAGTATCATATATATGCCGCTGAGAGTTTTGCTGTATCTGATGAAGGTTGCTCATGAGTTCTTCAGTTCCATTCATGGAAAGAAGCCGAAAAGGTCAAAATCATAGTTTCTTCTCACAACTATCAGAATACGCCATCATCCGAGGAACTGGGCAACCTTGTAGCAAGAATCCAGGCTACTGGCGCTGACATAGTCAAGATTGCAACTACCGCCCTTGATATTAGTGACTCTGCGCGTGTCTTTCAAGTTCTAGCACATTCTCAAGTGAGTACTTTGTTCCACCAAAAGAAACTTTGTGGTAGGCCATTTGAAATTTTGGGCTTATATGCTTTGTGGCTGTTTTAGACGATCAAGTGAAATACTTAAATAGTGGGTTCCTCAAGCTTTGACAATGGGACAGCAAATGTCATTGGAAATGAATGTCAAATTGGTTTTTCAGGTCGAAAAAGAATTAGAATTCTAATATGTGGTAGATATTTCAAGTTCCAACCAAGTCCTGCCCAAGGAAATAGGAAGAATATTCTCTATGTTGGTTCATCACTATTCACCTTTTTATAGGCCATTACCTCTCTACAGTTTCATAGAATAGATACACACACTGCAGGTTCCAACTATTGCAATTACTATGGGCGAGAGGGGTCTGATTTCACGGATACTTGCTGCAAAGTACGGTGGATTTCTCACATTCGGTGCAATCGAAGCTGGAGTAGTTTCAGCTCCGGGACAGCCATCCATAAAAGATCTGTTGGATTTATATAATTTAAGACAAATAGGGCCCGATACCAAAGTACATGGTGTTATTGGAAAAGCCATTGGTCACAGCAAGAGTCCTCACCTGTACAATGCAGCGTTTAAATCAGTCAATTTCAATGGAATCTATCTCCCTCTGTTGGTTGACAATGTGGCAAATTTCATCAACGCGTACTCATCTCCAGATTTTGTTGGATACAGGTAAATTATCCTCCTTCAAGTAGCGCGGATTTGCTTAGCTTTCTTTTGTTGATTCTAAAGGTCCTTTGTTGGGTTCACCTCAGCAGAGTGACTCAATGGCTTTATTTAATTCCTCCTATTCACTAAGTGAAAATCCAAATTTTGACTTGAAATGCAGTTATACGATTCCTCACAAGGAGGACGGACTTAGATGTTGTGATGAGGTCGACCCAATAGCCAAGGTATAAACATTGTTCCTTACTCTCCAGCTTCTTCTGTCGATGGAATGTTGTTTAAATGCGTAGGTTTTTTGGCCAACAGAGTTACTGTCTAGGCTTCTGACAAGCTTCTGCATCACTGTGTGGTTATGCCTGTTTGATGTCTGGACGGTAACTATTACAGGCCATAGGAGCTATCAGTCAGATGATTAGAAGACCAACTGATGGGAAGTTGATCGGATACAATGTTGACTATCTTGGAGCTATTGCAGCTATTGAGGAAGCACTTCGAGGTTTTAAATGCAATTAGTAACTTGCTGTTTGTTACTATGAACCTTGAACCCCTCCGACAATCTTACATGGTTTCTTCTCATGCAGCTTCAAATGGAGCAACCCCGGCTACCAGTTCCCCCTGGCTGGAAAGCTATTTGTTGTCATTGGAGCTGGTGGTGCTGGAAAAGCACTTGCGTATGGTGGTATGGAGAAGGGAGCAAGAGTTGTAGTTGCCAATAGGACTTACGGTAAGATTTTCTTCCTTTAGGCATCTTTTGTTTGATATAGTTTCCATGGGGACAAACTTAATATGATACTACTCCTCACTTGTAGAAAAAGCGAAGAACTAGCCAGTAAAGTTGGAGGGCAAGCAATTACTCTGGCTGAACTTGAGAATTTTCACCCAGAAGATGGAATGGTTCTTGCAAACACCACTTCGGTTGGGATGAAGCCAAACGTCGACCTGACACCCTTATCTAAGGTCTGGTATCTTGACACTCATTCCTCCGCAGGACTCATTCATGATATTGCCAATTTAATAGGATCCTTGCATAACGCTTAGTCCTGGAGCTATTGACCTTGCTGAATGACAAGCTAACATAACATGTTTTTCTCTTGGCAGAATGCTTGAGTCGCTATTGTCTGGTTTTTGATGCCATCTACACGCCAAAGTTGACTAGACTTCTCCGAGAAGCTCAAGAGTGTGGAGCCATTCCTGTCTATGGAACGGAGATGTTCATTAATCAGGCCTTTGTACAGTTTGAAAGGTTCACGGGGTATCCCGGTAAGATGACTCCTAAAGCCTCCATAAATTTTAAACTTCTGCTTGTCAAGCGGCGTGGAATTTGCAGCCCGAGCCATATACCTTTCTAAACATGAACTTCTCTTTTCCCTGCAGCACCAAAGCAACTGATTAGGGATACATTGGCGAAGAATACATGAAAAGTTTAGTCAGGTCAAGCTCTAGTTGCAGCCGAATCCTAGTCCATCTTCCGGGACAAATTCCTTTCAAGTTCTGGATTGTGCTATCATCTGTTAACCTATTTTTTTGTACTAATAAAAGTTTCCCCCTTTGTTGGAGCAAGGAGTCGTCAAAAGTTCCTAGCTAGATACTTTATTAGCATCAGAGTATATCAGTATGAAGCAATAGATTGGTAAAAAAAAAAAGGAGATTGCATCGTGCTGCGTCTGTCAGGGAATTGAAGTTTAGTGTCCAGGAGAAATTGCTATGTGAAGATATCCTTTAATGAAGATTTTTGTGGCTATATAGTATGACTTTACTTTGGTCTGTCTGGATACTCCAGAAACAGATACTAAACATTGAGCTCAGTAAAGAGGGTGATTCACATCAGTTGGTAACATCACAGAAATCGGATCCATGCATGGTCGAGTTCGCTTCCAGCAAACGAGGAATCAAATGACCCGGATCTTTATCTTCTGCTTTGCACGTCTTGGTTCCTGAACTGACTGGCAGGGCCGTCCTGTACTCGGATAATACACATTACCTAGAAAGAAAGGAAAAAACGAGCACAACGACAGTCGTTTGGTTCCAGAGTAGAACCATTCCTCGCCTCATTTTACGGGGAAAACACCAACCGAAACCCGGAGTAACCGTGCCATTATCCGTGTACACGGCGTCATTTCTGTGAGATTGTACAGACCAAGCTGCAATGCGTAGGTGCTAATACTAATAGGCATCCGAAGTCGAATGATGCGGTAAACTCCGTTCCGGGCATTACTGAAAAATTGTCGTGAGTCGAGTCAGGTCATTGAATCGAGAGAGGGGGGAAGAATTTCTGATTCCCACGCGAGGTTGGGGGCATCAAGTACAATATACCAGTGTGGCTTGAGTTCAATGAGTGTCCATGAAACAGTTAGGTTTCTACTTCAGGGTTAGACTTAAGACCGGTGAAAAATAATTTAGTTATGTTCGCTTTTAATTTGGCAGCAAATGAAGGGATTAAAGAAGTTGAAAATTTCTGAAGATATCATCTGTTAACCAATTGTGCATTCCAAATTTCTAAAGATATCTCAATCTGGGAGATTGAGGGCATAAAGAGGAGAAGATATTCTTGGTTGGACAAGAAATTTTTTGATATAGGAGATGTTGAGTGAGGAAATAAAGTGCGACTGAATTTACAAATTTAAAGGCAAGAAAACTTCAAATAAGAGCAAAAGTAATATTGTTTCAAATAATGCCTAAAGTGGTCATGGCAATTTTAAATAAGAGCTTGACCTCGCCGACCGGCTAAATGTGCCAGTCAATCAAGGGAATTTTCGTCTAAAGATAATTTAACTTAAGATTCAAAATTAAGAAAAACTAAAATATTTTAAAATATATATATAAATATATATATATAGGTGATATATATAGGTGGGAGGAGACCTCCTGCCCAGCCATCGACAATGCTCACCGGCAAGGGGTGGCAGCCATAAGTGGAGGGCCTGATTTTTTTTTTCTTCTTCAGTTTTAGCCTCTCTTTTTTTGAGTTTTTTAATGGATAAAATTTTTATTTTAACATAATTTAATTAATATTTGTGTAAAAATTAGTATTCGAGATCAAAACAATGTCCAAGCGAGGCCAGCCCTTGCTTGTGGTTTTCAGGGGTCTCTCCCAAGCCTCTTCAAGCATCGCAAGTGGCCGACCACCAGCAAAAATGAAAGGAAAAAAAAAAAAAAAAAAGAAAAGCTAAAAAAGAAAAGTAAATGATGAAAATTCTCTTGATTGCTAGTGAGGTCAGGCCCTTCTTTGATATGAGGTCAGCTCCTTTTTTTATACTGAAATGGCCACTTTCGCCCTAGTTTGAAATAACATCTACACCATACTTTATACTAGAAAATAAGAATACTTCAAATCATTATTTAAAACAATGTCCACTTCAAATTTTTATTTGAGAAAATTAAAGCAGTTCAAGCCTTTATTTAAAAAATTTTCTTTAAAAGTTAAAGTTTGAGATCGTGATATCAATATTTCCATATATATATATATATATATATATATATATAATATCAAGCAGAAGTAAGTACATATGCATGCCCAGTGGAGGTTGGCATGAAATAACTGTACTCTTGGCAATCAAATTTCACTCATTCGTGTTGAGTGTGAGACTTGCATTCTTCTCTAGTTGGGAAATGCCCAAAAGGATACCGTCACCGGAGTTTGGACAGAGAGCATCGTTACAAGTACGACCTTTTTAAATACCTAAAACGATGTCGTTCGCTTCAGTCAAAAAAGCGTCCCCACCGCATCAAATCTTGCTCATGTTCAGGTTTTAATCTTTTCTAACGAAATTAAAATTTTACGCTTCACGATTTGTCGGTGAACTTCTTTGGTCACTATCGACTTGTCTCTTATCTGATTTGAAGAATGAACTGCTCCAGCTACTGCGTTTGTTTGTTCCTAAATGTTTTGCGCAGTATGCTTGAATTTTTGAAAATTCTATTCTACAAGTCTCAAACAAATATTTATCTTTTTTCTAGGAAAATAAATAAATTATGAAATGACATTTCATTGGGCCTAATACCCAAAAAAAAATCTTCAACTTAATATATATCCTAATTATATCCAAAACTTTTTTGTCTCATAAAAAGTCCCAAACTTTTACTTCTGGCCCAATTTTACAGGCCTAACACCCGAAAAAATCCCAACTTTAACTTTGTCCTAACTCTATCATTCTAATATCCAAAAAACCTATAAATTTAGTATTTGTCCCAATTATATCAAAAATATTTTTTTATCTCATAAAAAATCCCAAAACTTTTACTTTTGTCCTAATTATACCACCATTAGCTTTTCGTTCATAATCACCGTTAGTAAGTGTTACGTTAAAGAATTACACATCAGCAAAGCTAATACGAAAAAAAAAAATTCAGCTTTTTCTCTTCTGTTGTCTGCTTTCCCTAAATATTATTGGAAAGATATAGAACCACTCAAAATGGTGCGTTTCGAATTCTCCTCAATACTCAGTAGCTCGGAGAACGGTTACATGTGGAGATTGATTATTTGGACCAACGATTTTAGATCTCGCCGTCTTTAAATCTGCTATTTTTGAATTTTGAATATTCATGATAAGTTCGACAAGAAAATTCAAGTTACCTAAGATTAACTAACGTGGTTACAAACGAAAGGCTGGTAGGTAAAATAGTAAATACCATGAAATTTGGTAACTCACCGTGATGCTCCATGTCGACCAAATGAGGGAAAAACAAAAAACAAAAAAGGCCACCCTTTATATTGAACAAAGAGACCTTCCCTATCTACAGTCACGAAAAGAGAGAGGTCTCCCTCCCTCTCGCCCTCCCTCGATGCAGCACTGCTTCACTGTCGAAGCATATGAATCGCTTCTCGACTCCAAAATCCCTGATTCTAGCCTGGTAATCTCATGGGCCTCGTCCTCTTCATTGCCTCTCTGATGACTCTTCTTTTTGTGCGAATCGATTCGGTGGACCTGACGATCCTGTGACGGAGCTGTCCGAATTCGTCCAGGGTGATTTGGCTTGTTCGGCCTCTTGGTCCTGTTAGCGCTTGTTTGATTGCTCAGAAGATCTGTGTGGAAGTGTTAAGAGTCTCGGTAGCCTTTGAGTATCGATTATACCCAATTAGGTAGGCAAGGTGCCATCTGCGTCCGTCAGGGTTTCGGTTCTGATTTCTTCGGAGTGATTGTTTCTTCGTGTCCTCAGATGCATAGGTTATTTGCGGTCTTTGTTTGTTGTTTTTTTTTTTTAAGGTGTAAGAGGGTGGTTTTTGCGTAAGAGTTGATGCTTCTTTCAGTAATCTTGAGTGGTTTCTCGTTGATTGTGGTTTTTTTTATGCCACCATATTGAGCTATTGGGCAAATTTTCATAAAGGCTTAAATTTTAACTCTCTCTCTCTCTCTCTCTCTCTCAACTTAATATGTGTGTTTTTGCTGACTACGCCTGGAAAAGCATATAATTGTTGCTATTTCATCTGATGTAGCTGGACACTGTGCTCTTGATACAGATAGTATTTCATGATATTCAGTTGCTTTGGGCTAGGACAGGTAGTTTTTTAGTTTGAGTACAGTACCTTGTTTTAGGTTCCTAGAGAAAAATGCTCGAGGGGTAAAGAAACGGGATAATGTAATTTAAACAAATGACTGATCATCCATTTTTATCAATCTCATCTGTTGTTTGTATCTGATACAGCAGTGCAAAGTTCCTATAGTCTTACGACGGGTTGTGGGCTAGTCAAAGTCTTTTGTCTTGCTCTTACATAGTTTTTGTTTACTGGCCTGGTGGTCAAAAACTTATTTCTTGAATCACAAATTAGGAGAATCTTTTAGAATCATGAATAGCAGATATCGACCTGTAACATTATTAAGCAGCTTCGAAGGAAACACGGGTGACAGATCAATAGTTTCTGAAAAGATGTGATATTGTCAAAGACTAAGGACATTTTGGGTGTGTAATGATTACATGTAATTGTGAAGGTAGCTATAACAAGGACATGGGTAGTTTGTATAAGCCAACTTATATTATCTCACAAATGACATAAGATTCCCAAAAATGATTCTTATTTTGCTAGAAGGTGTACTTTTGCGAAAGTGGGAATACTCATTGGTATCCCTTTTTAGTATAATAGACAAGTTGAGGATGCTGACAGTTTTATGACTTGGATCTTTTACTTGTTATTGCAAATATTTAAAAGTCGTTATTTCATTCTTTTAAGCTCTTATTGAGAGGATATGAGGAAGGAGACGTCAAGAATTCCTTCAATAACATCTATGTTATAAAATCACGTTATTCGTCAGCTCCACAAATGCATTTTTGGCACCAACCAAGTTATTTTGGCCACCTTTGATTGCTGAATCTTTCGTCTATAAACTGAGTTGAACCATACGATGTGAATCTTGAATCATCTGTCTTAGTGACATTGATTATTGTGCCTATATGATCAATTTGATGTAGGATGAATGTGGTAGATTCGAGGAGGTTGGAAACAAAAAGGTTTTGGGTGGTAGATGGGAAAAGAAAAGAACAAGCAATAGAAATCAGATAGGTTGAACTGGAATTGGAAAAAGACGTACCACAAATGCATTCAGAATCGCGTGTCATGTGATTAATGACAAGAAGGTGAAGTTTGACACTGATAAGGCTGTTGTGCCATTTCATGAGTACAAACTGCATAGACAGGAAATGTAGTTAGTATTTGTTGTGTTACATTAAAAAAGCTATGCTAATCCCGAGCTCTGACATTCTGCATCATTTGGAAACTCATGTGATAATAGAAGGACCTGGCGTTTGAAGTATGTTTCTGTCTGACAGCATGTTCTTGCTGATTTTTCAGCATATGAAAATTTTAGTAGATTCTTGGTGTCTTTTAAAATATTTTTAATAACATTTCATTTTCTTTGTATTGGAATGGGTTATATGTTTAATCATGATCTTGAGATTGCTTCGGTTAAGAGTTATCCTTCTAAAAGGCTTTTATGGTAGATGCCTTAAGTTGAAGAAATCATTTTAGTGGAAATTTGTTACAACTTACATGTGGAAGATTAGTAATTCTATTATTCTGTTTAGCTATAAATTGCAAGGACATATGCATGCATATGTTTGGAAGATGTGGAAGCAGTTGTATTAATTACCGTACCCTAAGGGAGCTTCTGATGTTTTGTTGATGGGTGCAGTTGATTTTGCTAGGCAGTTGTTGCTTTGGGACTAAAGTTGGCTTGGAACACTGGGAGGAACTGTGTAGCAAGATAGATAAATGGAAAGCTGAAGCACCTCCAGATGTGTCCACTGAATTACACACATTGGACCAGGAAACCAAGGAGGAAGTTGAAACACCTACAGATTTCTCTACTGAGTTGCGGCCTGAGGAAGATGGAAACAAGGGAAGCTAAAATAATTGCTGGGCACAACTCAGCCACTCTGAAGGAGCAGAAAAGAAAGGAGGAAAAATGAATCACCTGCAGATACCTCTGAGCCATGCTCAATAGAGCTGGAAGGCAAGAGCAAAGGTGCGGAGACTTCCAATGAATTGCATGCTCCTAAAAGGAAAACTAGGAAGGTTTTGAAACCCGGATCAAAAATTGTCAAGAAATCTCCTGCCAGTAATTCCTTGAATAAGAAAAAGGCCAAAGAAATCTCCACAAGTTGCACCCTGAGGAAGATGAAAACAAGGAAGCTGAAATAATTATGTGCACAATCAGCCCCTCTCAATGGAGCAGAAAAGAAAGGAGGAAATGAATCACCTGCAGATGCCTCCAAGCCACGCTCAATAGAGCTGGAAGGCAAGAGCAAAGGTGCGGAGACTTCCAATGAGTTGCAGGCTCCTAAAAAGAAAACTAGGAAGTTTTGAAACTGAGATCAGAAATTGCCAAGACATCTCCGGCCAGTAATTCCTTGAATAAGAAAACGGCGAAAGTTACTGTTGCGGAACTTCAGGGGGAAGAAGAAATAAAGAAGAAAGGAGTATTGCTGATTAATAATGGAAATAGCAGCAAAGAAGAAGAGACCACAGAGGGCCTATGTACGGTGCAGGTAAACAAGGAGGAAATAAATCAGCTGCAGATGTCTCCACCGAGCCACATTCTATGGAGCTGGAAAATAAGAGCAAAGTAGCAGAAACTCCAACAAGTTGCCAGCCTCAGCAGAAAAATGAGGTGGAAATTCAAGCAGCTCCAGAGGTCTACACGGAGCCACACTCTGTGGAGCTGAAAAATAAGAGTGAATCTGTGCTGACCTCCGAAAAGATGCAGGCCCCCTAAAAAGAGAACTGTTAAAGTTTGAAAGCCAGACCAAAAATTGCCAAGAAATCTCCTGCCATTGCTTCATCAATGAAAAGAAAAAAGTCGAAGCTACCATATCAAAAGTTTTTGTGGTGGAAAAAGCAACGAAGGAAAAAGATGCGTTGTCAGTTAAGAATGGAAATAGTAGCAAAGAAGACTCCTTGAAGCAATCTACTTCTGGTGATAAGATGCTACGGAATGCAGATGATATGAAGAGTGAAGGAAAGGATAATTGCAACTTGAAAGGTAAAAATAGCTGCGCTCATGTAAAGAAGAATGCAACGGAACCAGCTGCAGATCATAGTGAGAAAAAGAGATCTGGAGTGCTTGAAAAAGGCAAAAGGAATTGGAAGGGAAACAGTAACACAAAAGTCTAACGAGAGTTTTAACAATTTGAAGGACAATGAGAAACCTGACATTTGGAAAAAAGCCGAGAAAAAGAAAAGAAAGAAAAACTCGGTGGTTGATTTTTATGTGCAACTCAAAGACCAAACCAGATTGTTTAGGTTATGGTGTATGGGCATCTCCTGAATAAAAAGGATCTTGTGTGGGCGTCAGACCTGGTCTCAAGCTTTTTCTGATGATTACGATCTTAGGCTTCTGTATGGAATTTACGAGGCCACCTCTCCCTGGGGGCATGAGACTTGAGCCTAGAGCTTTTGATGGAGCTTTTCCAGTTCAGGTCAGTTCTGTATTACCTAGGTTTTGTTACTGGTTGATGGTTTTGTTTGAAAAGGCTGATCAGGTTTAAAATTCTAGGTGCGATTTAAAATTCATCTCGACTGTTATCCGCTTCGGAGAGTATCTTCAAAAAGGGCATGGGAGAAAATTTTACAACTAAACACAAATTCAAAACAGAACTTTCTATTGAACAGAGTGAGAATACATGCTACTTGTATGTGAGGTTTCCGCAGTAATTTTCCTGAAAAATGACACCTGAATTTTTCCAGGTAAGTAGGCTTGCAGCAACTTTTCGACCAATAGAGCTCCATGTGAAAGAATCACCTGCTCGCTCCCCAAGATTGACTGAAAAAAAGAATGGGGGATTCTCATGTCAGAGCTCGCGAATCACGACATCTATCACTTAGGGAAACATCGGCTAGGGATCCTTATGCGATCATCAATCTCGAACGACTTCCAGAATTAGCCTCATGAAAGGGACCGACGAGCAGGGACCGTAAGCCGGCGCCATGGCCAAGAGCAGAATCTCGAGAAATGTATCTTACGGAGCAGGAGAGTATCGAGCATTTGGTCTTAGAGGAGAGAGGAGAAACTCAGATCTCAAGGCAATATTTCTCGTACCGTTTAAGACCATACCAGGAGGATCACAAGATGAGAGCGCATTCGAAGACTACCAGAAGAGATAACATAGGGAAGCTGCTCCGGCTTTGAGGGAATATGCTGTTGGACGTAGCTATTCAAATGACAGGGAATATAGAACTTATTCCCTTCATCCAAGGGAGGAATTGCACAACCAAGTTCCTCCTAGGGAAGGTACATCTGCCGCTGCTTATTCCTACCGGGAGGATCCTTTATGATGCATATCAGCGTGGTGCAGCATCTGTGGACCCATATGCACATCGCTCAAGAAGGGAGGACATACCCTCGGGTTCTCTGTATGGTGGTAGTAGGCGGGAAAGTTACTTGACTGAGAAGGACCATCTACGAAGGAGAAAAAGCTGATCGGGATGAATCACATCCGCGGTATATTGATGATTACTGGGACATGATCGAGCACACCGTTACGGGGCTAACGAGAACAATGCTGCTAGCTTAACCGGTTTCATCTAGATACTCTTTTGCAGGTCGAGGATCTGAAATCAGCAATATTTTACCCCCTTTTCTCTTGCATATTAGGGTTTATGTGTTTGCTTAACCTGTCCGAGTAATATCTTCCCGCGCCCCTATTTCAGAGACTGGTCCAAAAGAGTGTCGATGGATATTATAAATAAGCCCATGGCTCGCAGATTAAGTGCGTTGTGATTTCTTTACAAGGAATGGCTGGTTCTTATTTAGCTCAAGATTTTGTACGAGGCTGGATTTTTTCGTTTTAGAACGAGTTGTAGACGTAATTTCGTTCGTTGCAGCCTATAATTGCAAGAAAAGGAATTGGCATTTTATTCCATGACGGGCGTTATTCTAAATGATATAAGTGATGAGATGGTTCTCGGTTACTCTTTCTTTACCATAGTAATCAGAAGTAAACATGTTAGACCAAAAGATAATAACTGGATTGAACCGTAGCAGGTCATAACGAATCTTAGATTTGATCGCCGAGCAGGTCACCAAGAGAGGCCACCAAAAGTAACGCACAGACCACCAAGCAAATAACTGGATTGAGCCGTGGCCACCCAAGGAAACGAACAACATCACGTATTGCCCAGCAAGTTCAAAAAATTCCTCAAGCATTTTAACTTCTATTCATATATCATCGTCGAAACAGCAGAGATAAACCCATGAAGGCAATTAACTAAAACGAGAAATATACCCCAGCAGCGACAGTTTTGTATGTCGGTTGCACAAAACTGATAAAGAAAGCCAGTTATCATTGCAGTGAAAAGATGGAAATTTTGCTTCCGTCACAGGATCTGGATTCAGCCACCAGGACATCCTTACTAAATTGTGGCAGATGACTACTGCTTCAAGCATATGAATGATGCCTGTGCCTTTCCTTGTCCCTGGAAGAATATGAGGAACTGCGGTATTCACGATCTGAAAAACAAGACAATTATTCGATGTAACTAAGTATTGAACAAAGAAAGATGCACAGAACTGATAAACAATTAGGTTAAATGGATAGCTTGCCTCGATGTCTTGATTTATCTGAATGTCCTGCATTTCGAAGTGCAAAATACCCAGTCAAAGATGCAGCAGTTAAAGTCAAGGATAGTATGTGTTGCCACAAAAAGAATGTTTCAATAGATTGATTCGATATTCATGTCTAGGACTGAGATAATGGATTCACAAACAAACCTGAATCCTTGCCCCTGTCTTTCGAGCGATGACGTCTTTCTCTGGCCTTATCTCTGTCGGAGTCTTCCCGTTCTCTTTCCCTGTCAGAATCCCTTCCTCTGTCACGATTTTTGAACTTTATTCTCTCCCTCTCCCTGTCTCTATCCCTGTCCCTATCTCTGTCCTTCTCTCTCTCCTTGTTCCTTTCCCCAACAGCCTCACTTCTGTGCTCAGACTTCGACTTAGGGAAAGAATCATCTTTTACCCCACCCTCAGTTGGTACATTATTAGATTCATCATCGCTCTTTCTAGATTCCTTCCCATTTGGATCTACTACTTCGTCCTTGGATCCACCAGACTCCAGATTGCCGGATGATGGGGCAGTCTTGGCAGCATTAGAGTCACTATTAACCAGGGGGCTACTCGGTGGAACCTCCTGAAAATAATCAAGAAAAATTGCCAGTTCAAAAGTTCGTTGGCGCCCACGTAAGACAATCCTTTTCAGCTCTATGTGCAGAAACTTTAAATTGGTAGTCCTGAAAATGACAGCATAGCTATTCTATTTGCAAATAGAGGCAGCAAATCATACTGTCTCCCAATCCGTCTTTCCAAAGGGACATGGCAGCAAATGGAGAGAAAACAATAAAACACAATTACCTTTGAAGCTGGCTTAGATTGTAAATCCAAGGACTTCATGGAGAAAGTAAAGGGGTCTCCATCCTTACATACTGGAATATATTCTGCTTTGGGCAGGCTGTATAAATGAGCCAAAACCCTACAAACTTCGTCGATTCCGTCTTTGTCTGCATCAAACGCCTTCCACCATGGTGGATTTTCAGGAAGTGGCACTTTGAACCTCCGAGCAGCAGCATAGACAACGCCACACGCCACAACCTCACTCTTGAAACGAACGCACAAGGTAGTACGCAAACTGCTCGACAAGCAAAGAAACGTAATGTATAAGATCATATGCACCATGACAGAATGCAAATTTATGATTGAATATATTAATATATTCATAAGCAAAGAGTCCATTCAAGTTACTTCCACCTGCCGACACAAACAGGCACCCCCACACCAGAAAACCCCTCTCTCCTCCCTCCCCCAAAACACACACTTCTCTCTCCACACCTACCTCAAAGAAATTAACTTATTTGCACGGTGACACCAACAGTGAAGTGCATAAAACATTGATCCACTAATCAAGATTGAGACATCATACAGATAATTACCTATCATTTGCCAGATTCCAGGCTTCCTGTCTCAAATCTGGAGGTGTTCCTAATGTAGCAAGGTAGTTTGAAATGAATTTGTGAGGATGCTCAACATGACAGATGAAACCCATCTCTTTCAAAATATGTCTTTCTGTTCTGCTTAGCTCTACCTTCAGTTCTGCATACTTCTGTTTAAAAAATGCAATATCAAATACCTATAAGGATGATAAAAGAGCAAGTTATCCTATTAAGAATCCAATTCTGACCTTTGAACCCAGGTCCAGATGCTCTATTGGCAAGTTTTCCCTCCTACATTCCATGCGATGGAGAACAATGAGGACTTGCCTAGCCTTCCTAGGGGTTTCCTCAAGTTTTGATGCTAGCCAAACACAGCTTGCAGCTACTTTCTGCAAGGGTTTTCGTGACCAAATCAACTTCTGGATAAGCATTTTGCAAGAACACATAGAAGAAAACTTTCATCTGAAATCAAGGCAAAAAAAGATTCCTGCGTGACGAAGGAATAAAGAATAGACTGAAATAGCAAATTAAGATACCAGGCTACAGTGGAAAAAGAACATATTCAACTTCTGCACCAATGTCACAGTTCAAAATTTCCCTTTTGGGAATCACTGAAGATGAGATGGAAATAATATAAAAGCTGGTGTAGAGAAGTTAACCTTAACATTGAAACGGGTGAATGACTTCTTGCAATAAAACCGATGAAAGAGAACCTGGCCCGTGGCCATCACAGCTTGTGGTCTGTGTGGCAAATTAAGGAAATGATCCGAACAACAGAATGCAGTACAAAGGATTTAAGCATAAATATTGAGGCCTTGAACGATCCACCGGATGGGGATACAGACGAGGATACAGTTTGAGTAGAATGCCACTTTCCTGAATTAAGTCACAACCATAAATTCTTAGAGTTGTTTCTGTTGCTTCGTCAATTCCATCTTTCCTGGAAGGCGAGTTCTTCAATTGCTCATCCGTCAGGTAGAAGTTGTCGATTGCAGTGTAAATCATTGCTGATAGAAGAGCTGCAAAGATCAAGCTATCTAATATCAGGCATATTTTGGCATCCAAAAAGAAAACTAGTTATCTCAAAATTCAAATGCTAACAGTGTGAAACGTGATAATCTTTATACACTAATTCAATCATGACTCTATGGCAAACTAGTTTACACATCATTACGTTCTCTCGACACTAAAAGATTTCGTTGCCTTATTCACGTAGCACAGATTGCAGATGCATCACATGAATCAAGCTAAACTGCGCAATTCATGCAATATGCACAACTGGCCTCAAGTACCAGCAACTCTGCACAGATGGGTTTTAGAAAGTTAGATGTACTACAATTTCTCATTTGCAGATGTAAGTTTACATCTCTGTTGGAGACTCGAGTAGATTCACGAGCACGGCACAGTACTAGTCACTCCATATTTTTTATGCCAAAGGAGCAGAACTAGTCACTTCCAGAGAGACCCGCCGAGCCCAACAAGAGGATGGTGAGTCTGCCCCAATGCGCACACTCGCACATGGAGAGAGCAAGCATAAAGCGAGCTGCTCAGGAAGAATGACCACAGTCATTTTCTTGCTTTCTCGATTTTACTTTCCGGTTGCCGTCGTGTCCTTTTACTTAACGAAAAACATCAAATCAACACAGTCTATCGAAACCTAATTTCAAATTACCAGAACCGCTTAACCTTATAAGCACGAAACAACTCCAAGGGGTCTAGCCCTAAGAGGCTCAATCCACACGCAGATGTCCAAATTCGCCCGCATGTCACCACCCAGCACATCAAAACGCGCCAAGATCAAAATTTTTGCCACGCAAATCGGCGTCCGACAAGCACAAGCACCACCAGTTGAACCGGAAGCCTTCAACAGAGGCGATACGCGGTCCACCAACGGATGTCGGACAAACAAAGCGCACACAGAGAAGGACATAGAGAGTAGGCGAATTGAGGGTACCAAGTTCGTGAGATTGCGAAGGAGGAGCGAGTCCAACTCACCTTCGGTGCTCGAGGAAGTCCGATGAACGAGCTTCTTCAAGAGAAGAGAAGCTGTCTTCCCTCTTGAGTTTCCGTCGTTCCCAGGCAGAGCCCACAGGAGGGGAGACACAGCGAGCTCTGGAAATAACCCCTTCCTCTTTGACATAAAATGTGGTCAAAACTGCAAGAAACGTGTAAATTTATTTTCTAATTAATTGATAAGGGCATTTTCGTCATTTAATTTTTTCCTTTTCCATTTTTCTTTTTTTTTCGCCCTTCCTACTTGCCGGCGATAGGGGGAGGCCACCCATGCCTGGGTGAGTTGAGGGTGGCCCTAGGCCACACCAGATCGGGGCAAGACGAATCATTATCTTAAAACTCCTCATTTTCATTATAAATAATCCGTTTGCCCTAAAATGCCTTGAGTGATTCGATTACAATTCAATTCGTGATGATCATAAGTAGAACGGTCATATTCTTCGGTCACAATTCCATTTTTGTCTAAGTTGCAGAGTAAATGGGCTTTTGTGAGATTAAAACGTCATATTATGGATCAATCGTTTTCTATTTTAATAGAATAAAATTTGAATAAAATTGAAAATTTTGCTGGATACTAAACACAAGATAAGTAAGTGGAGAGTAGAAAACAAAGGATTATTCGCCTTCTTCTTAGTCTTTTCTTTGACACAAGAAAGGAATTTTCTGCACTTCTTTCTTGTGTCTACATAAGGTTTTTGATCTCGTTCGTCAAAGATTATTATCCTTAGTTTCTTTTTTTTCAAGGTTTATTAGAACCCTTTTTTTATATTTATTACATATATAAAGTAATGAACAACCAAAAAATAGAGGTCAATTTTGGATAAAATAGAACTTGCCTCGCCAGCCTCGGTTTTTCAAATTAGGTTTGTGATATTTACTTCTTCTTTTTTTATTTCTCTACTAAAACTTATTTAATATATAGATTCAAAAGATAAAAGCAAGACATTTGTGTTCAAAATTACAATCTAAATCCGAACGAAGAATTCGCACACTTTTCTCTAAAATAGATGGCAAAAACTTGAAATTATGAGAATGTGAGGAGTGACTGAAGAGCTTTTATTAAGAAAAGGGGTATTAAAATTTTCAATTTCGAATAAAAAATGTTGAAGTTTATGTCGGTAGTATAATTAAGGTGGTAGATTTAACAGATTTTCTATGTACAGGCCAGGACATAAGATCTCAGTAACTCTGTGTTACCAACTCAAAAATGAAGAGACAATAGCAATTCGAGATCAGATCTAGATGTCTGCATTGCCGATGGTGTCTTCCAAGACATCGATGCAAAATCCGACGGACTTCCCCTGGGACATTGCCTTCGCGAGCTCTCCCCTTGCCACGTTGTGGCGGCGCAGTAGCAGGACCGTATTCAGCACCGACCATCTGACTTGAGAGTCCGCCTTCTTCTGGGTAAATCCCAATCCCTTGAGCAATAGATCCAACTGTTCAACCAAAGCAAGAGTTTCGCTTGAGGGTGTTACAAAAAGCGTGCACCATTTCGCCGCTCTTCGCTTGCGAATAATCAAGGCGCAATTTAGTGAAAATGGCAGGACCAAAGCACCACGCCTCACCTTGTTTATGTCTGCGAGACCTCCCTCGGCGCATCCAAAGAGAAGATATTCAGTTGCCACGCCAGCAAGGGCTATGCAGGAGAATCTGTTGAGCATCTAGCAATAAGAAATAGCTCTAGTCTCTTAGTGCAGTTATGTCAAATATGCATGGAAATGGTTGCGATTGGGGGTGTGTTCGGAGGATACATACTGTCGCTGATACTCTTCCCACATTGACCTGCATGTTGAAGGGAGCCCATTTATGAACACCGAATTAGCAGATCACCTTTCTACAACTATTGTATCAGCGGAGCGAAACACAACCATCCATCATTCATTTTTATTTTTCCTGGACCTACCAGGCAACAAGTAATTCCTAAATTGCTGCCATAAGTTAAACACTTAAATACATCCTCCAATCAATAGACTGACAGATTCACATCTTGGTTCTCTCACAGCTCGCTTTGC
>JAGVVM010006204.1:0-19353 GCA_019149425.1 Psidium friedrichsthalianum
GGACAATCAGTAGCATTTACATCAAAATTCCTTCTTTCAAAAGAAAAGACGAAAGAATCGCGGCTATGGGAAATGAAGATTTAATAAAACAAAACCACTAGAATGGGGGCGAATTTCATCTTGCATAGAGCAAAAGAAGTTCGGGTGGCTTCCTAAGACCAGCAAAAAGACAATAGGTCAGGACAGGGTTAACTTCATATCTACTCCAAAAGAGGGTTTACTGCACCCTCGTCATCCACTTCAGCGCATCTCCACAGTTACGGACCTGAAAAATATTTATCAACGACGGGTGAGATATAAATATCTCTGTAGTCAACGCCTAAGTCCAACTAGGGCATCGATTCACTCAGGTAACCTAAACAGTCATGTCAACACAAAAATAATCCAACTGTCACTCACATGCAATTTATCTTGTCTTGGTTCACACAGTACAATAATTTACTTGACAATTATATCGCATCCCAAATCAAAACAATTACCAGAACCACACACACAACCCTCAGGCATTATGCAACATGCGATTTCCAGTTATTAACGGGCACTTGGCCCTGGCACACTAGGCAGTTGGTGCCCGGCATACTAGACAGTTGGTGCCCAGCACACTAGGCAGTTGGTGCTCTTCCGGAATATCCGGGCTTCGTCCCGCTCCGTCGGCGACGGCAACCAATAATCCGTGTTATTCCGATCGACACGGCACAGATATATCAGGCATTCCTGTAAGGACTTCGGTCCGTCACAAGTTGCGACCGGCATCCGATTAATCTGACGTCACAGACTATCGTGCTTCCAATAAGTCGTGTGGTTCCGATCGACACGGCACGAACTTATCAGGCGTCGTTCCCGGGACACCCTCGAGTAACGATATCCAATATGTGACCACACAAGCACGCCAAACAACCAATCCAGTTATTATCTTTGCATTTAATTAAAATGCACATACGGTCGTGCTCAAAATCCGGCTCAGGACCGTTTTCTCTTTCATGCTCAAATAAGAAAATTTGACTTTGCACGCGGTCACATACATAACTATCCATTAAATCACCCAAGAATAAATCAACAATAACAAGCAGATAAATAAATAATTAATCGTGAATTAGAAAATCAACAAATATTCATCCATCGATAGTTTAATAAAGTTAATTAACAAATTCGTCGCAAATAATTATCAAAATAATAATAATTACTAATTTGTACCACGATTAATTGAAACACTATAATTAATTAATCAAATATTAATTAATTAATTTCGTCCAAATTAATTAATTAAAAATAATAATAATTAACCCAAGAATAATAATAATTATTGTTTTTAGCCCAAAATAATTGATTAAATTTTTAATCAATCCACAAATAATTAACTAAATTTTTATACGTCTATCAACGTAAATAATTATTAATTTAATAATAATAAGTCATGGATAATTAGAGCATCAAAATTAAATTATCCAAACATTAATTAATTAATTTCGTCCAAATTAATTAATTAATTAATAATAATAAACTCAAGAATAATAATAATAATTATTTACCAATCCAAAAATAATTAAATAAATTTTCAATCAGTCCAAAATTAATTACTTAAATTTTAAGTAATCTCGGCCGGCCTTAAACAATAATTTGCTCGCAATGTAAACCTGCCAATTTAGCCTAACTACCCTAACCGCGTCATTTAACCTAACCAGAGTCACTAACTTAAATCGATCGCGGTTAACTAATTAGACTAACACAAATTTAATCTAAACTAACCTAAATATAATTAATGACCTAATCGGAGATTAGGGGTTAACTCACCCAAATCGTCCGACGACGACGAGTGACGGTGGGCGACGACGGCTGGCGGACGATGGTGGGCGAAGCTCGAACGGCGGTGGTGGGTTCACGGCAGCTGGACGGCGAAGAGGAGAAATGGCGCGGCTTGGGCACGCGCGCGTCGCGACTGGAGTCGCGGCTGTGGCGCGCGACGCGAGCTGGACGGAGGAAGGGGGGTGGTGTAGTGACGGGGACGAGGTGCTGATCGACGGTGGAGGGGCCTAGCAGAGGCCGAACAACGAGTGACGGGACCCGCGGCGATCGGACGACAAGAGGAGACGACGACGACGTCGAGCTCGGTTGGATGTGCCGGCGCGACGGAGGAACGACGACGACGAGATGCAACGGCAACGACGACGCAAGTTCGAGCGAGCTGGAGATGGCATCGGGCGGAAGAAAACCAGAAGTGGAGGAGAAGAAGAAGAAGAAGTTCGGGCAGCAAGAGAGATGAGAAGTCAAAAAAAAGGAGAAAAGACAAGACAAGGAGAGAGAGAGAAGATGGAAGAGTCAAGCATGGGGAAGCGGCGCACGGCAAAACCAAGGAAGAAAAAAAAGGAGAGAGAGAGTGTGAGAGAGGGAAGAGTTAATGGGGGTGGGGTCCACGGTCAAAGTCAAATATGGTGGCTGCCTTCTTGAAAATCTGGATGCTACAAGAAGGATTGTCAAAACCCGGAGGTTGCTTAATAAACACTTTTTCTTTGATATAAGCATTTAGAAAAGTACTTTCCACTCCCATTTGATATAGTGTGAAATTGCAAAAACATGCACATGCTAACATGAGTCTTATTGCTTCTAATCTAGCAACATGAGCATATGTTTCATAATAATCAATACCTTTCTTGAGAACATCCTTTTGCAACTAACCTTGCTTTGTTGTGGACGATATTACCTTTGTCATCGAGTTTGTAGCAACCCCATTTTGTGCCAATAATTTGTTGATCTATGAGTCAAGTTATTAGTTCCCGAACTTATTTAATTTGAATTGACTTAGCCCTTCTTGTATGGCTGCGATCCAACCTTCATCAATAATGGCTTCACCTATTTCCTTGGGTTCCATTTGAGAGATTAGTGCTAGGGAGTTAATTTTTTTCTTTGAGTGGGAATCTTTTCTTGATTCCTTCATCTATCTTCCCAATAATTTGTTCCTTTGGATGATTAGTTTTGAATCTCCAATCCTTGGGAAATTGCACTTATTTTGAGGAATTTACTTTTGGTTGTTGGAGTAGCTATTTGTCTGTCGCTGGTGTAGATATTTGCATAATCTCCTTACAATCATAGCTTGTATGCCTTTCAGCTCATCTTTGGACTTTACATTAATAGATTCTTCCACTACCTGCGATTCTTTATTGAACACATGGTAAGCTTTTCTAATTTTAGAATAGCCAGGAAAAATAACTTCGGTTGCCCTTGCATCAAATTTCCCAACGTTGTCATTTACATTCCTGAGAATGCAACATTTGCGATTGAATACGTGGAAGTATGATATCGTGGGCTTTCTTCCTTTGAAGATTATGTGGGGAGTTTTCTTCATCATAATGTAACAAACAGTAGCAACTACTTCCTTTACCAAAAAAAAAAAAAAAAAACAGTAGCAACTACTTCTAACCCAAAATAAGGTAGGAACGCCACTTGTGATCATCATGCTCCGTGCCATTTTTTGTAGAGAGTGATTCCTTCTTTTGACGGGTCTACTCTAATGAGGAGTGTAAGCTACTCTAGTGAGGAGTGTAAGCTAAAGAGAAATTATATTCCAGCCCATGTTCATCAGAATATTCTGTGAAGCTGTGGTTCTCGAATTCTCCACCATGATCTGTCTAGATTGTTGTGATGTTGTATCCCTTCTCGTTCTCCATCTTAATTTCATGAATGATTGAAAAGCTTCATGCTAGTGAGATAAAAACATCACGCATGTAAAACGTGAGCAATCATCAACAATCTCCAGACAATACTTCCTTCCTTCAAGACTCATAGTTCTTGTTGGTCCTAACAAATCCATGTGTAACTGCTGCAAAGATATGTTAGTATCAATGGTATTTATAGATTTGAATTTTGATTTGACTTGCTTTCCTAGAGAACATGCATTTGCAAGGATCACACTTTCCATTGTTGATCTTTTGGAGACCACGCACGAGATCCTTTGAAACTATCTTGGGAGTCTACTTCACATTGATGTGACTTAATTTCTTATGCCAAAGAACAAATTCATCTTTGATAGACATTAGGCATTGCATATAAATATTTAGCAAGTGGATATTACCATACCTTTTTCCTGTGAAGTATTGTGTCTTGTCTTGGCTCAAGCCCATGCGTTTACATTCTTTGAATCTGATTTTGTATCCTTTGTCACATAACTGAATGATATTGATGAGATTATGCTTCAACCCTTTGACAAGTGAAACATCTTCAATGATTAGATTTCCTGACCTGATGTTTCCTTTTCGGATAATTGTCTTTTCCTCTGAAGGTAACTTCACCACCATCCATCTACAAGAGACTTACGAGCTTGGTACTATCTCTTGTCATGTGTCATGAACAGACACTATCTAGATACCACTTATTTTTCTCCAAGATTACTTGTTGTCAAAAAGATTTTTCAACTCTTCTTTGGTACCAACAAAAGTTTGGGACTTTCTTGTTAGCTTGTCGTGTGGTATCAAGTTTCCGGTAGGTCTTTTTGGGCTTTATCTACTCGAGTGGACATTTTTGTTTGTGATGACCAAATTCATTGTAGATTGAGGAATTGTATTGCTTGATAGTGATCTAGTGAATTGTTGTGCATAGTGATCTTTGTAAAACTGAAAAAGAGTTTTTTTTTCAATCTAGTTTTGACATTTAAAAAGGGATTCTTCTCTTCATCTTTTTACTTATGTCCCAAACCACACATGTTGTAGTGAGGAATCTGAATCGAGAGAGTGCTACAAAGTTTTTGATCCAAATGAAAACTACTTGTTGATTTTTGAAATTTCTTCAACAAGAGAATCATTTTCTCCTTGCGAAAGTTTTTGTTTAACCACTAAGGTATCCCAATCCCTTTTCAAGTCATTAAGAGCAACTTTAGAAGAAAGATTTTTAGGAGTGAGGTCCAAAACTTCCTTTTCTAAATCGACGACCATTTTTGAAGATTTTTTGAATGCTACAAATAATTTTTTTTTAAAGAAAATCTTGCATTTATTCATAAGATAATTCAGAATTAGCTCTTTTTCTTTATCATTTTTATAATTTTCCATGATGCAAAGATATGCTTTATCATCGTCACTGGATTCACAATCCATGACACTCCATGTTTCGGCTTTGAGTATCGTTTCTTCTTTTCAAACTTCTCTTTCTTTTTCTTGAGAATGGGTAGTCTGGCTTTATGTGACCTGGTTTCCTATACTCATAGCAGACGATATCTTTGTCTTTGTTTTCTTCTTTATTTTCGAATGGCTTCTTGTCTTATGAGAATCTTGTATGTCTTCTTCCTTGGTAATTTCCACTTTTCTTCATAAATTTATTAAACTTTCTAGTAAATAATGCCATGTCATCTTCATCTTCATCTTTTGATGATGTTTCTCCACCTGCATTGTCATTGCCATCTTTGAAAGCAATAAATTTCTTAACTTTGGAGTTACTTTCTTCATTGAGATGTTCAACCTCATAAGACATTAGTGTGCCTATCAATTCATCCATTGAGATGGGCGGGATTCTTAGCGTTTCTCGGACTGAGGTCTTCATGTTGCTCCATGTTTAATTTTTCAACATAAGTGAAGATGTTTCCTTGATTTGCTAAGCCGTTCACTATTCCTATGAATTTTGTGAACATTTCAGTTACTATTTCATCAAATTTCATCTTGAATATTTCGTAGTTGCTAAGTAGGGTATTCATCTTTTTTTTTTTTCCTTCACTCTATCAATTCCTTCGAATGTTACTTGCAGTCGATCCCATATTTCCTTTGCTGTAACATAGGAAGATATTATGTTAAATTCAGATGGAGACAAAGAATAGTAAAGAAGTTGCTTAGTTTTTGCATTGTTTGTAGCTCTTTTATCAGTTTCTTTAAGAAGAGCATTGGCAACAGCAGCTGCAGTAGTAGCATCTACATTTTCTTCAGTGGTTTTACAGCTGCTTTTGCTGGTACTTCCTCACCATTTTGAATTATATCTTGCATGAGGAGATCAGTAGATTTGATGTAAGCATGTATCCTTTGTTTCTAGTAATGTAGCTGCTTCCATCAAAGTATGGAGACTTGCTAGGAGTTGAGGATTCATTAGTAAGAAAACTACCAAAGTTAGCCATCAATAAGGATCTTTATGCTTTGAAGAAATGTGCTTTAAATAACAAGCAACGAAGCTCTGATAATAATTGTTAGGGCTAACAACGCAACCTAGAAAGCCGAATAAGTTGTTTTCAATTGCTTTTCGAATATCAACAAATGATATTTGAAAATGGGTGCAACAGATTTTTATTAAAGATCTAGTGATACTTGTGTGCAAATGTTAGTTATAAAGTGGAATGAAGAGATAGCACACAACAATTTATAGTGGTTCAGACTATTCAAGAAATCTACGTCCACTCTCCATACTAACAACATAAAGCATGCTGGATTGCACAAATAATTTGCTCAACAAGTTGCAATTGGTAAGTATTGAGCCTATCCAGATGATAGAGCACACTATCAGGACTCAGGTCCTGCTCTTACTCTTGTACACTTGTTTTTTTAAATGATTGCAATATGACAAGACCACCACAATGAAGATCTTTGGAAAAGGAGAAAACAATCAACAAGACAAGTAGCTCAGAGCAAATATTCGGAGTCTACATTGAAATGTCTCAAACTTTTGTCCTCCGAGATCCTCTCTTATATAACATCTTCAATCTTCCCGTTCGAGATGTCCTAGAGAAGCAAATAGAGGTTACAAGTGTGTTGATGTTGCTCTACAAGAGATAGAACTGCCCATACAACCTTTTTTTTTTTTGAACATTCACAAACTATACGAAAATATGTCTTTGTGGCTATTGTCTTGTGAGATCCTTGATGCCTAGTCACGTCGTTATTAACTTAAATTTTCATTAACCATATTTTTGAGAACATCAACAAGTCATTTTCATCATAAAAACAAGCACTAAAAGACTACACAACATAATACTTTAAAGGAGTTAGATTACATATTAAACGACCTTGAAGCACTTAAGCTGGATGACTTCCTAGAACCCGTCTAATATGAGGCGCCATTTTACACAAAAATTTTGCCTATACACATGGATACGAGATGCACAAATACCGTATAATCCTCCACCACTTCCTCGGGATCACTATGGTCCTTCGAACCACCATCATCACCTCCATTATTATCGCCACCATTTCTTCCACCATCATCGCCATCATCCACAAACTACAAGGGTCCTAAAATCTAACAACCTTGTCTCACATATCCAGCAAGGAAATGAAAAGTAGGGGAGGCCCCTACCTTATTTCAACCCACAAGGTGAATGTATAGCGGATGTAAATAGTAGTGGACCTCGGGAAGAACACATCCTTTATCCAGGAGTTAAAACGAAATGGCACTCCATAAATACAACAAAGCAGGACGTTCATGGCTATTTGTCTAAAAATAACGACAAGAGTGAGCAAAGCCTAGCAAAATGTATCATCTAACTATTACACCATTTGATACATAGATTCCTCAATCAAATTATCATTTGCAACCCAAGATATAGCACCCAAGTACGTACACATAACCACCTAGGGGTGAGCATGGTTTCAGGATAAAATCGAGAACTGAAAAACCGAATCTGTGGTTCTGGTTCGGTTCCAGATTCTAGCAAACTAGGTCTGGTTCCTGGTTCTGTATTTTAAAGAACCGCCGGTTCCGGTTCCGTTCCGTTCCGGTTCCGGTTCCGATAATTCTCAATTCTATGGAACCGAACTGGAAACGTATTGGTAAAAACCTTAATTTCCTACTTTCCCTCTCTACTTTTGCTTTCTATTCTAACTTGTCACTCTTCCTCTTATGCAAACACATCCATGCCTGACAGTCTCCTCTCTCATTTTTCCAATCCTCACCCCTACTTTCAACGCAGCGCACCCACGTCCATTCTGCTCCCTCCCCAGCCCTTCAATAATGACCCTTCCCTCGTCAGACGACCATCCCTCAACGATGCCCAACGGCTATCCCTACCGAGGTACGCTGATTGCGTCTACTGCTGCTGTAGTTTAGTTCCGATGAAACGCGACGAATTATTCATTTTTCTGAAATTTTGAAGGCGTGATTTTTTGGGGAGGTTTGTTGAGTGCTCATTGATTGTTCTTTTATTTGTTTTTTTAATTTTTCTCGTTAAAGAGGTTGTTCTGATTATGCGGATGGTCTAATTTGACTTCTCTTTGTATTGGGTCTGTGTTAATTGCTGGAAGATCTGCTCAGGTGTTGCAAAGCTCTATTTATTAGATTGGATTTATGGTTCTCATTGTAATCATTAAGTGGAGCAAAGCTCTATTGAAAATTGTTAGATTGGATTTATGGTTTCCATTAGAAATCTTGTGCTTGGATGAAGAGCATGCAAAATTCTACCGTGTTGGTTTGATGAAATTGTGAGGATGTGAATAGATATGGGAGGACCTTGTGTTCTTCCATTGATAGGCATCATGTAGACAACTTTGCTTGTTGTAAATTATAGTACCAGAAGAGAAATGAACTACAGGAGCGAGTAAGAGTGATTGTGGAGGAGTCATACTCATAGAAGTTGATTGGTTATCATATAAACGTTGTACATAACTTTTTTTTTTTTTGTACACAATGGACAAGAGAGTGAGCATGGGATTTGGGGTTTGGCTATTTGAGAGTAGCTCTCTACTATTTTTCTGCATTTTTGGGATGAAAAAATGAAAAATGTAGTAGAATAAACTAGTTTTTGCTTATGAGTTTCAAGGTACACTAGGAGAGGGGGCTCACTGTGAACAGGTCAAAGTCATCCACGTCAGCTTCCAACCCAAATCAAGTTGCCACGTCACCCAATCAGTTTGGATCTTCCTATTCTCCATCACAAAACTAGGGTTCAGTGAGCTCCTCTCCTTATTCTCATTCAGACTCAAACTACATTTTGTTGTACAGATTCATTGCAAGCGTATATAAACCCAACATCTCTTTGTAAATCATTCAAGGTGGGGAAAGAGAAACCAATAAACAACTTTGTTTGAAATCTCTATTCTGTTCTCTGCCGCTCTCTTCTCTCTCTGTCTCTCTCTCTCTCTCTCTCTATATATATATATATATATATATATATATATATAGTTCCTTATCTCTAGTTTCTTCTTCTGCTCTTTGGTTTTCTCTGAAGTTCTAGATTTTAAGGGCACGATAATAAAGGGAGCAATATACATTGTCATCAACATCTCACAAGTTGATTCACAGTAAGGTGGCTTGCTCTCGCGAATCTAATCATTCATGGACTAAGAGCACACTGAAAAGTGCAATGCACATAGAGAAAGGATACAATGATTAGTCTTTTTTCCTACAACTGCCATCGTCATGATGCAGGGCTGCCCCCTTACCGTGTCTTAGCATCCCTTACGAACCTCAAGCTACCCTGCCAATTGTTGGTTTCGGTTCCGATGCACGCCTAGGTGACTCTTGATGTCGGGTTTAGATAAATACAAGCATTTGGAAAAGTGCTTGGAGAGGAGTTGGAGAAGCCTTAAGCGCAGGATGAATCCAACGAGGCAGGCATCTACTAGAGACTGCAGAGTTATTTTTTTCTTAATTAAAGGCAGCCACTATAATTAAGACAAACAATAGCTCTTCAATCTCTAGTAGTAGCTGCCTAGTTGGACTTTCGTCGTGCGCTTGAGGCTCCTCCAACTCCTCTCCACACACTTTTGCAAATGCTTATATATCTCTAGTAGTCACATGCACTTGCTTGTATCAACCACTTTTGATTTTTGCTTACAAACTTCCCATTTAACTTTTGAAAAGAGACCCTATTTAGATATTGTACACATTATATACAATTGTTCAGTTGATAAATGTATCAATGGGCATTTGCTCATGTAGGAATATTCACTAACCTTTCTTATGAACTCACAAAAATGCATATCTTTACGGCTTGGAGCATGAGATAAACTTTCTTGATCAGCCTCCTAGAAGAAGAATACCAAATATCAAGTACCTAGTGAAATCATAAGATCATTTAGAAATAGAGTATATGGTCAATTATCAATACTTTAAGACATTATGACATTTATATGAATATTGCCTAAATTTGACTTCTGAAAACATAAACACAGAACCAAAGAAAATTATGGAGGGATGGATGGCACTACTCACTACGAAATAACATGTGCAATGGCAGCACCACTAACCCCCAAATGGCAAACGAAGACAAGCATCAGATGTAATGCAATATTTGTAAGCTCTCCTGCAACTATTATTAACCAAACGAGTAAACAACCATTGTTTGATTGTTTACTCGTTTGTTAATAATAGTTACAGGAGAGCTTGCAAATATTGAATGACATGCAATGCTTGTCTTCGTTTGCCATTTGGGGGTTAGTGGTGCTGCCATTGCACATGTTATTTTGTAGTGAGTAGTGCCATCCATCCATCCATAATTTTCTTTGATTTTGTATTTATGTTTCCTAAAGTCAAATTTAGGAACATATTCATATACATGTCATAATGTCTTAAAGTATTGACAATTGACCATATACTCTATGTTTCTAAATGATCTTGTGATTTCACCAAGTACTTGATATTTGGCATTCTTCCATGTAGGCAGATCAAGAAAGCTGATCTCATGCTGTTTTGTGACCTAAAATCAAATTTATGTATTATTAGGTTAATTAAAGGACTAACCTAATATAGACTCTCCCAACCCTACCAAATTTCAACTTTGGTTTTATTAAATGTTTTAGATTTGGAGTTGCCACTAATTATTTTGGGTAGGTTGATTAGGAACCTAAATAAAATAGTGAGAGAATTATTTTATCTCTACGAACTAGAGATTAAGGACATTAACTAATTAAAAGTACTGCCCTTTCAATATCTTAATTCCATGAAAATCCTAGGTTTGACAACTCAAGCTTGATTGAATTTACTTTTAAGCTCAAGCGAGGTGTTTTTAATGTTTTCGCTTATTAGTGAATGAATGAATGGTATGGGGTCCATGAGTGGATAAAATGAACACAATGACTTGAATAAAAAGGGGATGCAATGCAAGACAATGCAAAATTAAGGTCCCTATGTAAAATTAGCTAATTAATTAAAACGTGAAAAAATCACATAAAATCTAAGTAAATTGCAAGACAATCTATCTTAAACATGTGATATTATAAACAAAAAAGCAAGTGAATCATGCAATCGACTATGCTAAACATGCAAGCTTAATTAATCAATTAAGGATAAGTGGACCTAAACATGATTCTATATGACATGCGAATGATATGATATAATGATGTAGCAAATATGACATGATGACGTAGGAAAATATGATGACATGGCAAAATGTGACAATGCAATGACATGGCAATAATGTGACGTGCAAATTATATGACATGGCAATAAAATTTTTGAGATAAACTATACGAAAAGCTAAAATATGCACCCTAACATATATGATATGCAACATGAATGCATTTTTTTTTTGTATTTTCAATTTATTTTCGAATTAGAAATTGACTCAATTAAACATAACCCAGTTTAAGATCATCTTAAAAGTTTAGGAATAATTTAAATTAAATCCAAAATATTTAGAAAATCTCAACCCTACATTGACATGTTTTAAATTAGAAAGACAATGAAATCTATCCTGATCAATTCAAAAATCTTTGATTTCTTCTGTGCAATTCACGAGATAGGATTTCTAAGAAATCCTCCAAAAATTTAGTTAGATAAGGTTTATAGGAAACCATATCTTATTGAATTTTTTTAGGAATCTTCAAGTTTTGGAAATAAATGAAGAGATATGCATTGGAGATTTTTTTTAGATTTTCAAATTTAGGAAAGTAACTAAAAAGATATGCAATCGAAGATAATGCATGATTTTTTTAAATAAAAAAACTTAATCCAAATTTGACTTAAATGGAATTGGCATCGTACCCAAGTGGTTGCGGATTGGACCGTCCAATTTCTTGTGCTTATTCTAAACTGGTGGATCGTACCTAAGTGGTTACGGTTTGGATCGTCCAATTTAAAGCACGTGTCGTTGTTTTTAGGAAAGTTGCCTAAACACGGATTAATTTTTCTTAACCTATGGAACGATATGCACGAGATTTCAATATGTTCAAAATAGGTAATGTTATCTATAAAATCAACCGGATAACGAAATTACCTATTTCGGAGTTTATGTGAATATCTCGTCTCCTGATCCGAATGCAGAGGACTGAATCGGCGGACGGTGGGGGACTCGTCTGGCGCTCGACGAGGAGCTGCTTGGTGGTCGGCACAAGGACGTGAAGCTTACTGACACAATGAAAGAAAGCACAGTGGCATACGTGTTAGGCATGCATGAGCGTCAAAGAAGTCAAAATGATGATAAGCAAAATTCATGAAACCATCGGTGAGTAATTATAAGGAATAAAGAAAAGCGAGAAAGATATATCGATGTCTTGAATTGCATAGGAAGAACAACAGCCATGATCCCTTAACTAAGACTTTTTATACACACAAGGATCGATATGGAGAATGAAGACTCGATTAGGACTGGACTCCCTGTTAAATCCGTCAATTTGTCTTCTTCTGCTGCTGCTTTGTGTGCCTCCAGTCAAGAGTGATGGAAGAACTTCGACTGGCTTTATTCTCTCGATTCTGCCGTGATCTCTTCTTACGAAGAGAGAGAATCCATGGGCGTAGTGGCTCGCTTGCTGGACGTCGGGATGATGATATGTACTGGGAACGTCGGGATGGCCGCAAGGTGGTGGCCGAGGAAGCCTTTGTGATCGAACTCCTTTCTCTGTAGTCGTCTTTACTTGTGCTCTCGCCAACCTCTAGAACCAGCAGGAAAAATGGAAGACCTCTCTCCCCCTCTAATTCTCACGATTTCTTCCTCTCCGTGCCGTCTCTCCCCTTTTTGGCCGTCCCCCCAGTCCCTTTTGTAGGCGAGTAAGCCTGGGTTCCCCGGAAACCAAATCTTGCTCACACGCGAAGATATCTCATTCAAAAAAATCGGCAAGAGAATCAACTGATATCCCTGCGTTTCCTCAAAAAAATCAACTGATATATCTGCTTTTGCTCAAACAAAATCAACTGACATCCCTGGTTTTGCTCAACAAGTGAACGATCATGCATGAATATCATGGGGCTGCGCTGATTTCCTCAAATCTTGGTCAGCAAACTGAAGGCTTCAAAAATCAACTTCTTATTGGAGTACCCACGTCTGATTTAGGCCACCCTAAATAAATTATAGGCTTATTCCAACTAATCAAATTCTAAGCCGTTCAACTAGTCTATCAATCGTCTACCGGTAAATATGCAAATATATGAGCCATGTCTACATGACTAGTTCAAGCCAGTTTCTGTTGCCGGTTCAATTAAATGCAAAAATGCAATGCACGATTGTCAAAAAAATTAAATATGAATGTTAATTTATTTTTGGTAGGAATTAAAATTTAACTTTGATTTTTATGAATGGTTAAAGAAAATTAAAATTTAGTTGTCAACACATGCCTCCAAGTCGTAAAGATATGCATTTTCGTGAGTTCATAAAGAAATGTCAGTGAATATTTCTGCATGACCGAATGCTTGTATTTCTCTGGTAGTGACGTGCCCTTGCTCGTGTCTAAATTTTTTTCCAAACGCTAACGTGTTTCGGCTGAACAAAACTCAAAGTGGGAGCTTCGTAAAATTGAGGAGAAGTCGAAGTTAGATAATCGAAGTCACACGTGCAACAATTTTGGAAAGGATTGTGTTGTGGAGGGGCCACAAGACACGCACTACACTTGATCTAAACTTTTGAATTTTTTAAGCACGTATCGTGAGTGAATGAGGTTAATCAAATGCATTTAAAATTGCAAAGTATGGCGGCCATGTTTTATCAGCCATCGGCAGATTTCGTTCCTTGAGTATATGGCTAATAAAAAATTCATCCGTTATGACACCTTCGATTGCCAAATTCTCCCATTGTTTGTCATGCGGTGTCTGAAATTTGACAAACACACACGGACGAAACTAAATAGAGAGGCCGGGACAGCGGAGAAAGAGTATTTTTTTTGCTGAAGACAATATGTCATGGGATAGCAAACTAGTGGGTCATCGAGCAACAAGTATAAATTAGAAGCGTCTCTATGCAAAAATACATCCCGCATACTTGAAATTGAAATGGATAAAGACATGATCTGATAAAGACACTGCGTTTTGACCTATATTTTCCTCTCATGAGTACAAGTTAGGGTCATTACACATGCAAATTCTTATGCAACTTTTTGAGGACGTTGCCCAACCAAAAAAACTCCATTCTATCTAACTTTCTTATTATCCACCTGCTGTATAAATGTTAAAGATTGCCAAGGAACATTTGCTAAAAAGTCATTAATTGTGCTTTGGAAATATAAATAATTATAATTGAAGTCGAAGGTGTCACTAGAGAACCCGATGACCCCTGCCGCCCTGCTCGTTTCCGACGCTCCAATTAGATAAATGGAAAGATGGGGGAGAAATTATAAAAGTCTCAATCCAAGAGAAAAGTACTCAGGAACCTGAATAGCACTCAATACATAAGGAGAAAACTCCAATTTACCGAGTCAAAGGCTTTCATAAGATCATACTTAATCATTAGAAAATAAGTTGTTGGTTATCCGAAATTAATCAACTTTGAAAATAATTGATATGGCTTGGAGACATGTGTGCATATGAGATCTCTGATCCTTCTCGATTCGACTTATTTCAATGGATACGGACAAATAAAATTCGAGACGGTTAAAGATCGTGATGTTGTCATATTGATCCCAACAAAGATCCTTGTTGTATAACCACTATCTTGACCTTCAATTCTAGCGGCAAACTAAAATGGTTCATGCACTCCGACATGAATGGATGTACATGAACCTAATTAAGTTAAATGAACTTGTTAAATAAATGTGGAGCCTACTTTAGAAGCATCAACTAAACTAACTAGCTGTGTGTGAATGAGCTGAAGTCTTCTAAGATCAAAGTTAGCTACTACAAGGTAAACACAGTTCTAAGTTCAATGCATATAAACGGTCAATGTTAAAATGTGTTTTCATGTACCTTAATCTGGAGCATATGTACCCTAACAATATATAACCATTCTGTCCAATGCTTACTTTTTAGGGTTTTGTTTCTTCTTTCTGTCAAATCAATTTTGGGGATTGCACAGATGACTTTTGAATTGTATTAAAAAGACATTTCTATACTCTTAAGGAATCCAAGAAATTCACATATACATGTAAGCATGTATAAATTGTATATCACTGGGCTTTAAATGATTTATTAGGTGGACAATATTAGATCTCCATAATCTTGGATAGACCCTAAGTTGTAAGTTCTCTCTAAATTATTGATTGGAAATTACATAAAATAGTCCATGTGCTAATATCCAAATTTCACTCTCTGTTCATAATTGATAATCAATCATTTGGTCAAAAAAGGAAATGGCAATAATTAGTATGGAATTAGCACGCCGTTCTCTTCCTCCTCCGACCATGTATGGTGCATCTCCTTTTTGGAAATCTAGGTGGCACTTTCATGCATCTTCTCTATTCCTTTGTGTTCTCAAACTTTCAAATTAACGCAAGAAAAAAAATCTGTTCTTTTATTTTAATGGAATAAAAAAACCATCCTTAGAAAATTATAAGTATGCTATATCATAACTAATCCGGCTGATTCTTTTTAGTTTGGTTATACTTATACACTCAAACTTTCAAAATCTATCCTTCTCTACTCTCACCAACATATTTATACCTTGTTATTGAAACAAAAGGCCAATTGCAGGATTCAACAATTCTCCAAATTTTCCATTTGAGTGCTACATAAAAAATTAAGAGGATCCTTAATGGACCAGGAGAAAAACTCAAAGAGGACTAAATCCATGACTATTTTGTTCTAGAAAGCAAAAATTACCCATATTGACTGCAAAAGATGGGTGGCATGGAAAAATGATTACACAATCTGTAACATCACATTCCAGTGTAAGCACTGAAGAAATTATAAGAAAGTCCTATTTTTTCGAAGTTACCCAACACCTTCTAGAAGTATCTTTTCTTATGCAAGGTGGAATATGCTTATGGTATTAATCCCGTTTTCAAGTAGTGATGTGACTTTCTAGAACTATGATTAATTAATCTTGATGCAAAGTTTCTTTCACCTCTTGATATATGCGTGGGTTTGGATATTTTATGTCGCCTTTTTCTCCATCAGTGCAATCCACAGGTCTTAGGGCACACATGACAACTCCTTTGGAGTAGAATTTTTGTTCCAAAAATGCTTTTGGAATAGAAATCTATTTGGTAATGTAACTTATAGAGTTGAAATCTATTCGGTTACGCAACTTTATTTTTTTTTACTTATGGAGCATTTTTTGGCTCCAGAAATAGTTTTGAAGTCACTTGAAGAAATAAAAAAAATACTTCTCTCCAGAAGTAGAAGCAGAAATAGAAAAACTAACTTCTGGTCATAAGTTGATTTCTAAAGCAGAAATGTTGTTATACATGCTTCCATGGTACTTTCAAAGCTCAAATTCACGTAGCTAATCAAAGGGTCGATTCACTTTTCATTTTAAAAATAAATAAAAATCAATTTTTCCCTTAGCAATTCTTTATTGATCGAAATTCATCCATATATATATATATATATATATATATATATATATATATATTACTTTCCTTTCACTTACCAGTAGAATTAAAAAAATGATTTTTTTTTACACAGTTCTCTCAACAAACTGGTTAATAAACTGGTTAATAAAATGATTTTCCTAAGCACATTGATTACTTCTTTTTCTAGTCGCATTGGGTACGAGGTTTGTTTCGGGCGTTAGGTTGTATTTTGTTTGGAAAGTCATTATATACTTACCTTTACAAAAAAAAAAAAACTGGTTAATAAATAAGATAATATAAAAAGAAGTAATCAATGTGCTTAGGAAAATCAATTTTGTATTTGAATTTATCTTGACAAAGCAATTTTCAATAACTGGAGCAATGACCTCATAGCAACATCAGTTTGTATGACGCAAGATTCTCATTCAAAGAAGTCTATCACATGGATAAGATCTCTCTAGTACAAGAATTCATGTAGCGTTGGAAGGGGACCTCATATATTACCATTAAGTAGTGGTCAAGATTCCGTCCACGGTGGTTCTTTACCGAGGACATCATGTGTAGAGCATAAGCGATTATAATTGGACGACCAAAATATTACTTAAAAGTATAATCAACATGTTAATTATAATCAAATATAGCAGCTTTTTTTTTTCCATCTTCTTTTGTGTCCAAGAACAAACTCGATTGCACTATAGGAGATATTCTTTTCGGTGGAAGGCATGATCAGATGCTGTAAAATCTCATTTGAGATGATGCCTTTTCACAAAAAAAGGAGAATTAATTAGAATAATGTCTGCTTAGATACCCAGAATTACGGATTTTGTAGGGAAATTGTTTGAATAATTAGATCGATTCTGTTGGAATATTAGGAGGATTGATTTGTTAGATATATTACGATTATGAATTTACCATTACATAAAACCAAAGCAGCGTCCTCTCAAAATAGTGGATATTTCTTGAGCCAATTAGATCCCTTCAAAATGGTCATGATGGGAATTGAGACTTCCAATTTCTCCATGATATGAAAACCAGTAGATCTGTACGAAATTCTAAGAAAATCGATACTCGGAAAGCTGATATGGAGAAAATAAGGCCAGAAATGGGTTCAAAACATCGAAATACGTTAGGAGCCGGTCTAAAAACACAAAGAACTGGTCTAAAATGGTTGAAACCGGTTAGAAAAGCGAGTGAACTGGTTTGGTCAACGCTGTCAACGGCCGGTCAACGAAGTCAATGCATGGTGAGTGAAAGTCAACGAACGATGACGTGCCGATAGCTAGCAGACGCGTGGCAAAAAGATGACTTGACGGACATGAGCCAGACACATGGCAACAGGTGCATAGACGTCACTTGTTGACATGTTTTAGACGTGGCTAGGCGATTGATCACGTGTTGGCCACGCTGGTGAGTGAATCGCACTCACAGGGGCTGTTTCCAACGTGGTGAGGGTGCATCGCTCGTCGGACGGCAGCGGCGTTTGGCTTGTTGGACTTGTACAATGATGAAGAACCTAGTGGTGGTATTTTATACAATATCAATTACAATCAATTATGGTTTATCGTAATATAAGATCGATCATAATATTTCTAATAAAATCAATCTAATTATTCTAACACAAATCATGCACACTAAAACAGTAAAACCAATTGATGTTGGGCATATTAGGATTTTTTATCCAAGATTTATACAATTGCAAGTGGACATTTAGATTGGGCGAATCACATTCGAAACCCATTCATGCGGTCTGCCGCATCACTTGATATATTAAATTTGTAAACTTGGTGTCCTATTATTAATTCCAAGCATTTAAAGTGAAGAAAATCGATGAATAAAAGTGAAACCCATGATCCTTAGAACAATACCCCGCGCGAAGCCTTAGCATGCATTTTGTTGATGTGATTGGCTAACAGGGCCACCTATGCACTCTATGTTTTGCTAAATTTCCCATTTTATCAGCATTGGACGCACAACCAAACGATCAATCATTCATTTCCTTTTACTTTGGTCAATGAGTTTAGTTCGCTCTTGAGAAGGGAATTCATTGCTAGAATAAATTCAATCTATTGTCAAGACATTAGGTCATAGTTTTTTTAATCTCTGTATCCCATCCTCGACCCCTTAACAAGTTAGCGTCGAATTTTTGTTTACTGATCGGACAACAGATTTGACTTGGCACTACTTGTAAAGAGTAAACACATGAGAATTCTTGTTTGGTTCGCAAATGTATTAAAAAGTAAAATCCTATCTTATTGTACACATTCCAATTCAGTCATAATCTTTTTAATTTGGACCAATTTAGTCCTACATATTCTGACCATTTTACTAGTGTCATCATTTCGGGTAAAAAACTCGATAATGTGGATGCCATTATACTAATGTGGACATTTTTACGCAATTTTATTTATTTTTAGTTTTCTTTTCTTTTCTTTTCTTTTTCTTTTCTTTTCTTTTCCTTTTTTCTTTTCACTGTAGCCAGCGGGGTCTCCCGAGGGCATCATCAACCCTCCTGGCCACCTGGTTAGGCAAGCCTCCGGCATAGCAAAACAAAACAATAAATAAAGATTAAAAATCAAAATTTTGTAAAACTAGTCATGACACACTGATCATGCACATAGGACTATCGGCATCTGCGGTAATATTTCATGCAAAAATTGGTTGGAAGCTAGATTAACAAAGTCAAAAGTTTTAGATTAAGATTAAATGGCCAATTGAAAGGTTTGGACTGATTGGTGTTTGTACAATTGTTTTTAGGCATTTTTTTTTTGGAAAGAAAAGTAAGGCAAAAAGGAGCCAAGGG
>JAGVVM010006205.1:0-32747 GCA_019149425.1 Psidium friedrichsthalianum
TTAGTGGTGAATTTTCCAAGAAAGTTCTTATTCTTTTGTTCGTCTAGATTCTTCATACAATGGAATATGTATAAATTTAAGTGTCAGTAGATCTTTGGGTCGTCAGGATGAACATATATTGGTTTAGGTAGTGGCATGGGGAGTCTTGGAGGATAATGCACGGAGATAATTATCTGTCTTTTTAATTTGTCAAATAACTAGTGCACTGACTTGACTGAGTTTATATAGAAACTGGAGTGTTATTTGCCTTCTCTGGGCTGGTTCCTCAATTGTTTTATCTTCTCTTGAAACAGCAACTTTGGACAAAGTTAACACTTCATCATGGTGTTCTATTTGTGTTGACGATAATAAGGGTTAGGGAAAGTGTTGTCTGCGGCTATACTGAGTAGTGGGGTTTTTCTTTTGTATATGTTCTCTAGTTTGTAGATATTTAAGCATGATTCTATTTGACTGCTTCTGCTTGCCCTTTAGTTTTGTTCTGGGGGTTTGATCGGGAAAGGAAAGCCAAAAGCACTTATAGCCATGTATTCATTACACGGGGTATTTCTTGAATCGGCTTTTCAATCGAACACAGTTTTCAGTAATTTTACTATCTACTAAGCGTTTCATGTCTGATAGTGAGCAGGGGGGATAATTGATGCGTCCTAACTGATGCTTATCAGGAGACTCGTTGTTACTTAGAACGTGTACAGAGGAAGATACTGTTATTTGGAGGCCATTTTCAAACCGTCGGTAAGTTTTCCAAGTTTGTTTGCATAGACGATATAGAAGGTACAGCGTTGATAGATTTTCTGTTCTCTAAAAAGCGGAAAAGCATTTCTGTTTCACTTGAATGGAAAATAACGTTTATATTATGTTTAAAGAAGTAGGATATTATTTGCCAAATATGCCGACACGAATGCTTACTCTTGTATAGTCACGTTTGTATATTAGGTTTTCCTGTGTTGCAAAATGTACAGAGCACTTTCTGGGAGCTTGTTCCATTTGCTTTTGGTGCTCAAGTTGATGAAGCAAGATGTCAAAGCAACATTCTAGATAAAAATTTTTACATCTACCACAAGATTTAAGATTCATGATAGCCAACGCCACTTAGTGGGAATGGCTTCAAATTTTTATTTTATTTTATTTTTTGTCGTTGTTTTTGCACAGGATTTGGCTTCACAGGGACTATGTCGCACATATATATATGTTCTGTTTTACAATTTCTCATTTGCCTTTTAGTGTACCAGGTTTGTTTTATCATTCCCACTCAACTCCTTACTGCTGCGGATCTGTCTGAATTAATAGTATCTGAATGAGGTCCTGCACATGTTAAATTCCAGCTCAAAAATAATGAATGAAGAATCACTTTTACCGTTTTTGCTAGCGTTCAGTTTGCATTCTTAATGAGTATTGCATTTATTTATTCTCTTTGTCGAATAAAAAGATTTCCACCACTCTCACACTTGTGGGAATGAATATGTTCTCAGGGATAGTTCACACATTTTTAACGTACCAAAGTGAAGTGGTGATATAAGAACCACCAATGATAGGAAAGCCAAATCTGCCAATGATAGGAAAGGCATTTCTCGTTACTATTTCAGGTGGCAGAACTCATTGCAGTCATGGTCAAACCGTGGCCTTTCATACTGTAAAGTGGTGGAGGTAATTGCCGAAACAACTGCTCCACTGACTCCCATGGAAGAGCTTCTTCCTAGATACGATCACAACGGCAAGAACCACATGTATGACTCTTTCTTCCATATATAACCTGCTAAACTTGAACGTTCTATCATTTTATAAAATACCTTTTGCAACTAGAGAAATCCAGAATTTCATTTCTCCTCTAGAGTGTTTTGCTTGTCTTGGCATGTTATGGCACTGAAAGGTAGTAAAAAGGCATATCATGCTCATAGTAATGAGAGAGGTGTTTTTGAAATTTATTTGTTTCCTCTGAAAGAAGGTATTGATGATTCTAGTTACAAAGCATACGCTTAAATTTGTCATAATTTAGCAACTTCAGTCCAGAAATTGTTGTTTCCTTGCTAATGGTGATTTTTGCTTCACACTTTGAAAAACTCTGAACCTGATGTTATAAGCTCTCTTTTGACGAAAATAAAATGTAATAAGCGATAATTCTTGCAAAAATGTTCCTTGTTAAGCATATTTTTTGACACGGTCAAATCCTCCTAGTTAGAATTAGTCATTGTTGATCAACTGTTGCTCCTGAAAGTTTGAGGTATGGTTAATATGTTAGCATTGAATAGCAAGCTCGTATATGTCTTAGTATTCCCTTTAGCCTTTAAGCTATCTTACACAACAACTTAGATCGTAGCCCCAACCTCATCAAATAGTCGCAGGGAGGACAAACATGCATAACAGACTTAATGACAACAAGAGGGACTACAAAGATCCAAACACTTCACCTGAAGCTCTGATGCCATGTTGAACAACTATTTTTCTGGAAAACATAAGCTAACAAAATGCACTCAAAATTTCTATCAAGCATATATCTGGAGAATCATGAACTGACTTGTCCTTTACTTCTTCATGCTTAGCGGATTAGATTTGGTTTTGCTCCATACGGAAGATTCCATTCATTTAAATCTCTTATGAAGGCAAATTTTTCTATCATAATTGTTAACAAATGTCCTTTTTGTGCGGTGACAGTGTAGCTGAAATGGTAATTTGAATCTAGCAAACTCTTCAGGAACTTCAGTTCACACTTTAATGCCTAGTTCTGCATATAAAGTTCATCTGTTTTAACACACTGCACTTTTAGAAGTGCGAAATGAGGTTTTCCTAAATGAGATTTTTCACTGATCTTTTAGAGGTGAAAAATCTAATTGAGTTCACTGTGCTTTCAGAAGCGTACACTGAATTTTTCAGAATTTACTTTGCAGGAACCTGATGCTTCTGATGATTCTTCTCCTGCACCTTCTAATGTAATCACATCGGTGCCTCCAAACACCCCAGTTGTCGAGGAAATTTCCAAAAGCAAAGCAGTTGCAACTAGGCCACTCTCTCCTTATCCCACGTATGTCATTCCATATGGCTGCATCTCTCTCTCTCTCTCTCTCGCTCTCTCTCTCTCTCTCTTTGCTGCAAGCCAGGCTTTGTGCAGCCAGGCTCTGCAAATACGAAGAAAATGGGAAGTTCAAAATACTAGATTTTACTTCCAGCATCATATTCCTGTTTACACAGCAAGTACTCATCATATTTCCAGACTCTGTATTTGCATAACTGCAAGAGAAGTGTTTTTGTAGCTAATTTATTGTTTTGATTTTCGCTGTAATTACGATGATCTGAAACCACATACTTCCCCCACTCCAACTCCACCCAGTATACAAAAAGTAAATCCAGATGCCATCACCCAGATAGATGCTTCAGACTGTCAAACTAGTGTAGCAGAGTCTATGTCTAGTGTCGACGAAATTGAAGTGAAAGTTGCACCTGAGAAAGTGAAACCCTTATGTCGCGTAAGCTAAATTTGAACCTTTTGCAAAATGAATCATCTAGTGATTTATCTAAATGTTGCATTTATCTGACAGATATGATGAACTAAAGCCTCCAAGCTCACCCAGCCCCAACCAAGTGGTCCCCAAACAGTGCCTCTCGTTATCTCTAAAACGGATGAAGTTTTGACCCCTGTTGCTGGAGGCAACGATGTGGCAATTGAAAGTTCTACGGTTGTTGAAAGTTATCGGTCACCCTACTATGTGTAAGTGCTTTCCTGCTCTTACAAGTTGTCCACGATTTTCATATCAGCTCAGTGTCACTGTCTGCCGAGCTTTTAGTTTGTTTAATTATGATGATATGTATCTCGGTGGTTAAGTGAAATTCATCTAACGTATGTGCTAAATTCTTATAGCTACATTAACATTTTTGCTCTATTCAACCTGTATGCATCATAAGATGGGAGAGATTTGGTGAATCAACTTCTGCATGCACCAGCAAGTACATAATTATGCTGAAGAAGCAAGTCGCGAGAACAGGAAACTTAGTTTTGTTCCAATCTAATGGAAGTTTCTAACGAGTTCATGGTTTGGGGTACTTATGGTAGGAGGTTCAGTGACCAAAAGCTATTGTAAACCAAGTTATAGTAAGATTTTGAGATTTTATTCTTCACAGTGAGAAATAAGGGCATTTAGAAAAGCTAATCCATATACCCATCAGGAAAAGCGACTTCTGAAGTTCTTACTGCGAGCATCATCTGGTTATGTTGCTTTCTAGCATCCACCATTAAGTTTCATGTTGCTCTACTTCTACCGATCTTCTTTATTTGGATCATGAAGATAAGGTAATGAAACTTTTTACCCAATAAACTACCTTGAACACTGCGTGAACTGGTTAAGGCACAATGTGAAACCTTGTGAGTGCCTTTACATGATATCATTTGCAATTGGCATTGTCAGTAATGGGCTCTACTTCTTTCATTCTATTCTAAACACTTTACTCGAGTGGAAAGAAATAGTGTTCTATTTGTCTCATCTTGCTTAATGTCCTGTAATGTTTGAATTTCTGATCTGTTGGAACTATTAGTTTGTAGTTTATGTTGTCTTTTCCTCTAGCCTTGGTACATTATCTTTACCTTGTCATCAGGTATGAAGATCTGAAGCCCCCTACTTCGCCATCTCCCACTGTACCAATCACACAGCCTCCATCCTCAGTCTCTGTGGACATATCAGGAAATGGTGCACCACAGCCTCAGCCTTTGATGACAAACAATCCAAAATACGGGGAGGAACATGAAGAGAGAAACTGGGGCCACTTTCTCCATATACAGCGTAAGCTTTTTACTAGTCTCAATATGTGCTTCTTGGAGATTGAGATCCTTTATGTTGTGGGTTTAGATGCATAATTGAAAATATTTACTCATACATTAGCAGGTAGCCCTTAGGTGCATTGCTTGTTCTTGCTGGCTCAGAATTAACAAATGTGATCTATGTTGTGAGAGCGCACGATTAAATGTTACCTTATGTTTAACTGCTCATAAGCATAATTTCTGTACTGCACACCACTCTATGCAAATTTTATGCTATCATGTTAATAAAACCTTTATTTGCCCTTTTTTTTTTCCTCTCCTGAGCAGTTATGAAGACCTAAAGCCTCCAACGTCCCCAATGCCATCCCCGAAGAATTGTTGAATCTTCACATATATTCACTTGTAAGCTCCAAATTGGGCAATGCAGCTAGATGATGCTCATTCAATTAGTTAAAATTCCTATTACCTGTAACTGTTCTCTCTTGTTATTGCAACACCAGATGGCCAGAATCTATGCTTGCGCCTTGGGATCATTCGTGTTTTGCAGCACCATTCATGCTGCAGGAGAATGAGTGGGCTGGCCATCGAAGATCGACCATCGTTCAGTTTTATGAAATTACCTGTGAGCTCATTTTCCTTTCTGCCTTTGTATAATTCTGACAAATTGTGTGGATTTGTGTGACTGTAATAAGGCATGTTTCATTTGATGCACCGACGGAAGTCCGGCACGTTCAAGTTTTCCTTTGTCCTAAATTTTTGAGTTTTTCATGTATCATAATAAGCACTTTATTCGATATTTAAATGGACGTACGCATAGCAACAAGCATTGCTTACATTTCATTACACCTATATTTTGTCAGTGTTCGTTTTAGCAGAACTAAGTACAGAGAGCAACCGCTTGAATTCGTAATATCCAGTGTTTGGATGTCAGACATGGGGAAAAAACTTAGAAGATCCTGTGTGCATTGGTAAACGCACTTGGACCAGAGATTTAAACACTCTGAAAGTTGATAGATCACTTTGCGTCGATAGAATCATAAGGAAGCCCGGCTGGTTAGAAAAAGCACATTAACGCATTCCTTGTGCAATTACACATAGAGGCCCTTCGATTAGGGGGAAAGTTATTCAAAAAGTCCAAAATCTATCGGGTGATTGTCAATTTAGGCCTAAATTTTTAACAAGTTTTCAATATAGTCTATCTGGCCAATTTAGGTTGGAAATTATTGACGTGACATAATCAGAGATAGATGTGCTTGACTCCACTCAAAAGGACGTCGTTTTGAGAAATTTTACAGATATTTCTTTTTTCTCCTTTTCCTCGCTGGTCATCTTCCCCTTCCCTTCCCTCTGTGTCCCTCATCATCCATCAGTGGCCCCAATCTTTAGATATCCGGTCGACTCGCCCAAATCTAACCGAAGGCCTACGTGCGCTCGCCGACCACAAGATAATTTTTTTTTCCCTTAAACCAAAAGAAAAAGGCCCTCTTGGATATAATTTTTCTGAGATAGATGTGTCTCTCCATCATCACTTAGGGTCTGTGAAGTTGCTCTTCAAGATTAATTTTCACCAAGTTTTGGTTTTCTTCATTTCTTAGATGAAGCAAGAAGGCACAAAAGTGGGTGGCAAGTCCATAAGAAATCATGTTTCTGATGCAATATACACGAGTAGCAGCGGGACCGAGAGGCCAGGTGAGCGTCCGCTGTTCATCCTCAGGCCCTCTGCTGTGCCTTTTCAGATCCCATCGTCAATGGGGGCCCTCGCCAGCCACGGAGGAACTGAAACCTACGCCCTCATTGTTATAGATGGCGGAGGAAGCGAAATCCAGATTTGGATTTAAAGTTGAAGATGAACGACGTCGTTTTGATATAAATGTGTCCACATTGGACACTGATCATGGTATACAAGATGGTTGGCGCAGACTAGACCAGCATATCAACGAGGTTTCGATCTAAATTGCCCGGATGATTTTCAAAAGATTTAAAACTACATTGACAAATTAAAAAGTTCATGAGTGAATTGAAGGCCGTACAATAGGTTTAGGACTGTTTGAAATATTTTTTCTTGAATTATGCCGTCCCCTAAATACCTTGCTCAACTTGAGAACTTAATTAAGTCAATATCCAAGAAGCGGACTAGGTAGGATCCGAGGCCAAGTCGATAATAAGTTCAGAAGTAATTCCATGCGATACACTCCATATGCAGGAGAACCACTTCAACCTTAGTCTTATAAATAGGAATAGTCAGAATCGAGACAGATTATGTAGACCTCCGTTTCTTAACTTATGACGGAAAAAGTATAGAACATGTTGGATTAGGAGAAATTGTCCAATTAGTCATAAACCTATTGTATGCATGCCAATTCAATCTAAAATTTCAATTTATTCTTAAACCTTTGCGTAAAATTCTAATGTAGTTATTCCGGGAAATTTCCTTCGGCAATGGCTAATTACATTGGAATTGACAAGTGATAACTGGACGCCATGTTGGTGATTTTCATGGTAAAATTGATCGCAAGGACTGACTACATTTGAATTTTGCGCAATTTAAGAATAAATTGGCAAAATTGAAAAAATCAAGTTTGAATGGACATCCGTCTTGCAAATTTTCCCCATTAAATTACCAAGAGCTCTATATTATTTCTTCACCTTGCCAAATGCAGTAATTGCTCCGTTGTGGGCTAAGTCAAGCAAATTTTTTTTTGGAATTCCCAGCTGTACATGTAGAACACTTTCATCTCCTATAATCAACAAACAGGTCGTAAAGAAATTGGTCCAAAGGCCTCTTTTGTGTTTAAATCCTCTCTTTTAGTTTTACGTTCTTTTTTTTTTTAATAAAAAAAAACTCATTCCCGAATGATACTCATGAACAGTAGTAGGTCAAGTGGAGGTGACAAAATGGATTATGGACCCATATTTTAACTTGTATTAATGAGTTAGGTTATATTTGGGCTGTCTAAGATTTGAGATATAGCTTAAAATGGATCAATAAAGCAAAGCCCAATTAATGATGGGTTTTAGAACGTTTGAAAAGAACGACTTTCAACCTATTTAATGGAGAATAATGCCGAGGCACGTTGCTCCCACACTCTCTAATAGACACCATCCACTTTCTGATGGGCACCTCCTTTGTGCCAAAAAATAAAATGAAAGGGAAAACTTTTTAACCGATGCCTTTAGAATGAGGTTACTTCGGTAGACTTGAATATGTACGGATCGGATTGGGTATGTATATCCCTATATTATAAGATGTAAATGGATTGATTAGAGTCGAACCCGTTTTCAGTCCACTCAAAACCCAACCTAATCAGCCCATTCAGCACCTTTGATGTCAAGGGAGGGAAATTAGGGCCTCCAAGTTGAATCATATTCATGGGTAAATGGGAAACCAAAAATGAGGAAAACATCCATTGGTCCAGTATTTTCTCAGAAGAACATAACTATTATAATGTAAAAACAATGTCAGCCACAATCACCATGCATTACAATATAATATTTTGCTTAATCTAAGGGGCAAAGCGGAGTTGAAGGCCGCTGCCAATGGATGGAATACCCAAGAGGAGACAAGGCAAAAGGCAAAAGAAAGCCTTTTTGCTCATATCATTGGCATTGACTAAACCTTTGGAAACTTCACTCCCCAGAAATCTGTCGCTTCTAGGGCTTCCCAAATCTTGGAGCTCCCTCTTAACCAATCTCGATACAAAAGATTCTTCCACATGGTTTCTAAGAAATCTCTGCAACTTCGATCTTTGCAAATCAACTTCTCTTTCTATCATATTACAAGTTGATTAAACAAGGGTTTTGTGTCAATGCAACCATGTGAGAGATATGTGACCATGTTGAATCTTCCTCATGATCTCTCTCTTCTTTTTTTTTTTTTTTTTTTGTTTCCTTTGACCACCCACAATTTCTCACTCAAGTTTTGAGAAATGTGTTTCTTTCCCACAAACGCATTGCTCTCGAACACAGAGTTGAATAAAGATTTCAAATTTATCTAGGATTACCACCCCTTGTTTAGAAAACCCTTGAAAAAACATTGTGAGCCGGTCAAAACAAAAACATCATCGTAAAATATTTTATATCAAGATAATGGGTAAGTAGAAATCTTTTCATGTTCACGTAACAATTGGAAGCCAACAAGTACAGAAGCGATGTATGTAGCTCAAGAATGTATTTTTTGTGTATACATACCATTCAAAAATTACTTAACAACAATGAAGATTGATTAATCAGTTTGACAGCCTTAATAATTTTCCTTTCAAGCTAAATTTAACAGATGTTTTGGCCAAGAAACATACACATTGAATAAAAAAAATTGATAACGATGAAACTTTATGTTTGGAGGGATAGTTTGACTCTAAGGGGTATATCCCAAGCAGATCAGACTCGAATTGAAATAAACAATGAGCTTCATGGGACACTAAATCAGATGTTGCTTTGGAGTCTGTAGAATCTTTGTCATTTTTTTGGGTTAAAGAAGATAATAAATGCAACTCGAGTTTTCTTGAAAGAAGCATGTCTGTCAGTTTCCTCGGAAAATCTGTGATTGACTTGCTCGAGAGAGAGTGTGGAAGAAGAAGAAGAAGAAACTTCAAAAAATTTCTATTTTGCTTCCACTGACATGGACTTATGGACGGTTGACGATTGGCTTCTTGCCAAATTAGAAACTTCTCTCTCTCTCTCTCTCTCTCTCGATCTCTCTCGATAAATTAATATAATAGATCGGTTTTACTATACGAGCAATGAGGTGAAGCTGAATCAACTTACTCGGGTGCTTAATCCAGCCTAACTAATTGAATTTCTATTAGTTTTTGAAAATTATTTATTAGCTAAGATAAACGAAGACATCCTCAAGATCGCTTCATAGACCCACTTTATTTGAGCACTTTCCGAGACAGCTCGCACTCGATTTCCTTTGTAAATGGATTATGACCAATCAAATCAAGTCGAGCTCGAGTATCTTGATTTTCTAGTTGAGTTGAGGTCGAGGTCGAGCAGAAAAAGCAATATTCAATTGAGCTCGAGTTTAGTTTTGAGTATTAAGTACATGAGCCGAGTCAACTCGAGCTTGAACTTACATTCTATCGAATCAACTTGATACTATTATAACCTGAATGGAAAGAGTTGGTTTGCGGTGTATGCTTAGCTAAAAAAAAGACAACCATGCCAAGGGGCTAAGAAAATCTTCTAGCATTGATTGTTGTATTACGAGTATAGTAAATAAGTATATAGGAAATGTAATCTTTCTTTACTCAGATTTTACACAATGTGGTCTAAACTTTGACAATATCCTAATGACAAGAACAATTATAAGCAAAGTATATAGTTACGAGGATTGGTCACGATGGAAGGTCAAATGAGAATAATCTTAAGCTTTGAATGGAGATTTGAATTTTGAAGTGCTAAAACATGGATGCAACAATTTATCTTGTAATAGAATATAGAGGGGCAATTATCAAAAAAGTTTTAAACCTCTTGCAATTGTCTCAATTCAATCTTAAACTTTTCCTAAAATTATATATTTGTGATTTCTATCTCGTGACACACACATACACACAATACCTTAGCACCCATCAGTCCCCCTCATTCTCTTCTCATCTCTCTCCGATCCCTCGGCTATTTCTTGTGCATTTCACTCCTCTCTCTCTCTCTGTTTGTGTGCGTGCATGCAGGCAGTCGACAACTTGGGTGTGGCCGCCTTCGCCGTCGATCAATGAAAGCCCTCACCAAGATAGAGGGTCATCGTTGATCTAGGAAGCATTTTCCAGGATTTGTCTGTGTTTTGGACAAGTTTTATCTGCCTAAACGGCTGCGTGGAGGTTGATGTCACGATCGATGGAGCTTGAAAGCGGCGATGGCTACGTGATGGCGGCCTAGTAGGGGAGAGAGAGAGAGAGAGAGAGAGAGAGAGAGAGAGAGGAGGATATAACGGATCGGCAATGGTTGCGGCAATTGAGGCTGAGGGTCTATGACGAAGTGGAGGCCACGACAGCGACAGGCAGCTTAGTAATTGCAAAGAGAGTAGTGTGTTTTGCTAGGATTTTCATATGTGGGGTAACAACCACTAAGGCGTGTAGTGTTCGGTATGAATCCACTATAATAAGGAGGGGTGACGAATTTATTCAAATCGGAGCGGAGGAAATGTTAGCTCGATTTTAAATGCTGCTTTCTATGCACGATGGATGCAATTCCCATATGATCTTTTTTTAAAAAAAAATTATTTCAGTATAAACCAAACGAATTTTATGTAGGAGTAAGCTCCGTTTGTTCTGCAAAAAATGAATGATTTAGAAAATATTTTCGTAAAAATGAATGTTCATATTGCTTGAACTAATTACCCAATTGAAATTTTTTCATTATCGACAACACTTTTTTTTGTCTTAACATTTACGTGGGCGACGAAAGTACTTTTTGTTTATTCATTTTTTGCAACCGATACAAGTGGCAGTTTTAGGAAAATATTTTTTAAGTTGTCATTTTTTTTGCGAAAAAAATTAAACCATATGTGCAAATGAAATGCCATAATCGGACCGTTTTAAGATAGACGTTAAGAGATGGTGAATGATCTCGAAGCTGGAGCCCTAACTTTCACTATCTTTTAATTCCATACAAACCAGCACCATCCCCGAGTTATAAAGGCAACAAGCTTTTCGGAAGAGAAACTCTTTTTTGACTCAGACAGAAGGAACCAAATTGGTTGTACCCAATTTTTCAAAGTAGTAGGGAAATACCCACCATGCTAGTGAGTTCTTGTCATAGAAATATCTATCAACTTGGCCCTTTTTTTACTTTCAGCCCTTTGAGGTTGCTTCCCTTTATGGAATGCTACCTTTATATAAGAGTCATTCATCCCCCTCTCTGTCTCTCTCCATATTTGTATGTATATGCCTGTTTGTGTGTGTTGTAATTTCCACCCATCTAATTTTGAAAAATCAGAGCAATTCTGTAAGGCATAATCCGTGAATAATTATGACTAATTATCACTGTCAATGTGCTTCCAACCAATACACCTCGACAAATTGTTGGATTTCTTATAGGAAATTTTGAAACTTTTTCATCAAAACAAAGTTGGTGTAGCGCAATTAAACATAACCCGTACGTGTATCTTCCTTACAAACCATTCACGCATTTTAATTGAAAAACTAAAACTTGCATGAAGAAGGTTCAAGACTTATCTCAAGGAGCGCGCTTGAGCCGAGTTGATTCTTTATATTCTTGAGCTCCACAAATGTCGAGCCTTTAGTTCAAACACACTACCAATCACGTGGCGACGGAAGACGAAGCTTGCAGATAATTGCTCCTCGATCGTGCTAGCACCCCCTGAGATGCGATGAACCAAGGTCAATCTTTGATCACAAACCACTCACAACCCTCAAGTGTTTCGTTCGAGAACAATTCTCACACATGCACGAAGAAAAACAATACAAAACTCGCACGAAGGGCAAGAAAACAAGAAGGAAAAACTCACTTTTCCCTTAGCCCTAACCCCTATTTATAAGAGTTGGGGACCTTAAACCGGCCAAAATTAGTCGGCAGTCACCTAGCCGTGTTGTGTTGTCTCGTCGTCTGTCTCGCTTGTTTTTGCCTTTTTCTGTCTCATGCAATGTTCTTGGATAGCTGACCTAATCTTTTGATTTTTATTGGATTATAAATCTTATCTTTTTATCCTTTAGATGATAAACCTCGAGATGTCACATTAGTATGATATCATGCTAAGGTCATGCTTGTATGGCATACTTATCTATTCGTGATGACAAATTAGAGTCAGATCCTATTTGATCTAATTTTGATTAATTATCTCTATAGTCATGGCTGCAAACATCTTTGCAATTTCGTCTTCTATTTCAATGTCATCACGCATTGGTTATGGTGCATGACATTCATAAATTCATCATTGAATTGATAGTAGGATGTAAACTAACTAATTAGTATCACCAAGAGGATTGATTGTCTCTAATCAATCTTTGAGTCCCATAAGCCATGACTGACATCTAGCAATATATTGTGGCTAACTAGACATTGTGAATATTGCAAGAACATAATGAACCTGTCAATTCTGGCTACAATGTAATTTGATTCCTTTGTCTTACTATGTTTCCGATCAACAAAGGTCATGATTATTAGTCAAGCCGCCAATTCAATCATATGCATCAATCCATTTGACGTGCATACACACGAGACATTCTTGTCAACCCCAGCCGACGATTTTCTATTCACTATCACAAATAGATAGCATATGACATCAACCTCATATCTAAATAAGGAGACGAATCTTATTGTTGCGCATGTGAACGAACTATGACCATCAAGTACAAAGGCAGATCAATGACCCTCCTAATATGCGCACTTGTGGACCATAACCACTCGGCATACAAGTTAGCATCGTGCCTCAAGTCTAAGGATCATTACACCTGACCAAAGCATGAATGATTAGACGTTGACCCTGCTTGAAGCTTCCATGCTTGCTAATCATTCAACATGTGTCACGTTTAGTGAACTCATCCAACATGAGCATCCGCGTTCTAACTCGGACATCTAATGTCTAATGACTTGTGCCTTATTATTTTCTTGATTATTCAATACTCAATGGCAAAGTTTATAGCGCACTAATTTCAATAGAATCATTGACGTCCACTCGATTATCCATTGGCGTAGAACACTTTAAATATTGTGTTTAATTGAAACCTGTCACACAAATTCTCGGTGTCTCGAAAATAAGTTCAGCCACAACTAATCTTATAGACTTCATTCATTAAAAAATGGAACATAATGAATGAACATGTCTTGCCATAAATATGATTGAAAGCACAATAAAATGTCCAAATACAACCATCGCATAGTTGCTTTAGCGCATACACCTAACAAAATTAGTGTCATAGAAAATGTTCAAATATATAAGTATTAAATCACACATTCATCTAACAATTTAAGCTTTTCAATAGTTGGCATTGATCATACAAAGTATTACAAGGAGTTGAGAATTGTGATGAAAGAAAAATGTAATATTTTGTTCATTACAGTTCCCTCAATTTAGTATCAAAGCAAGAGATCTTAAGTTCAAATGTTCTAGAGCCATATTTGCTTTCAATTACATATTTTGTCATTTTAGACTTAGGTCAATGTCTAGCCTACGCATGATAGGGAGGTTAGAATATTTTAAGTATTAAATCACACATTTATCTAATAAATTAAGCTTTTGGAACACTTAATGGTGGTCCTACAAGGTCTCACGAAAAGGGCCAACTTCAAAGAAGATTAATTAAACCTATCTTTGGAAAAAAAGAAAATGATATCTTTACTAGAAATCCTAAAACTTGTCATGAAAGTATAATTGAGTCCTAAATTTTGTAAAAGTGCAATTGAGTCCTTCTATTAACTTCGTTCAATTTGGCTAACGAAAAATAATGACGTGATCTTTTTAAATATTTTTTCTCTCGTACATGGTGATGACAAGACTAAGACAATGATGTTTTGGCCCAAATTCGATTTTTAATATAATTTTTATTTAAATTAATTTTTTTGAGAAGCATAAGCAGAACTAGCGACAAGGGCTTGAAGCCCTTGTCGCTATTGCCCCACCATTGCCATGAAGGATTGACGGTGGGGGGGAAATAGTCTACGAGGGTTGGTTGGCCCTCCACCACATGTAGGCTAGGGTCGCGACCATCACCTAGATCGGCCCCTAGTTGAGGCCTAGCAACGACTTCCCCACCATTGCTAACCCGTCCCAACAATGAGGGGCAACAGTGACCAGGGCTTGAAGGCCTCGCCGTTGGTTCTGCTTCTGCTTTTTTTCAAAAAAATATTTTATTTAAGTTTATGTTATTTTTAGATTATTTTAAATAAAATAATATTGAAAATTAGATTTGGACCAAAACAACATCATCTTAGTTACATCATCACCATTCAGGAGAGGGAAATATTAAAAAAAAAGTCACATCAACACTTTTCGTTAGCTAAATTGGACAGAGATAACGGAATGATTTAATTGCATGAATTTAACTAGTTTTAGGACTTGATTGCACTTTTTACAAATTTTAGGACTCAATTGCACTTTCATAAGAAGTTTAGGATTGCTAGTGAATATATGCTAATAGCAATATGGATTGAAAACTTAAAAATTAGAGGAATTTGTCAATACCCTTCCTCAAGCAAGTTACCAATGTCCCATTAGAATATGCAAAATTAACGAATGAAATTATAGACCTTTTTAATTTAATTGAACATGATCTAAAATGCAAAATTTAAAGACTGGAACATTTTACAAGCTAGTGCGCACTGAGAATTTACTGTGCATGGTACTATCCTTTCTAGGATATTTTTTAAAATAACGACTGGGAATTTATTAGGCAGGACATTTCAAAGTCATGTGGTAAAAATCAGAATTTACCATCAAACCTATATTTTCAGCAAAGTCATACATGTAGTACTACAATTTGGTAGTTTATCGCAGGATTATTCAAATTGTGGTATACGTAAGAGCACTAGCCGAATAGTAGAGATTAATAGAAATTCCTGCGGATCTACTGAATGTTCTGAATTACTAATATAACAATGCTACTACTTGCATTTTGTATCTTTCATTAGTCTAGCAAATTTCTAAAATTTCCATGGAAAGTAAGAGTATGAACCAATAATTAGAGTTGGTAAATGTCCAGTAGAACTCATTATATTATCGACGCCATTGAATTTCACATGTTGAAAGCCTCATACGTGCACTTGCAGTAGTATGGACAGTAGATAATAAACTATATTGGTATTTTGATATTAGACCTAACCTAGTACACAGGCAATAGATATTTTCTCATGAACCGGAAGTATATTTTCCAATATAGGCTATACCAAGTTGCTTTTATATTTAGCTTGTATAAACTAGAGAAATGTTGCTTTTAGGAAAAATATTCTCCTTTGTGATGATGCACCCTAAAGTAGTATTTTATTCTCTTGACCCACAAACCCTAAGTCTTTCTGCTGAGAAATGGCCTTTGATTTTGGCGTGCAATTCGGCATGAGCACCAAAAGTAAGACAAGCGAACCCCATGCAATATTCTATTGCCCAATTATCCATAATATCATTAAGTTTAATCACAGAAAAAGGGAAGCCAATACCAACTTGTGGTTCAAAAATTTTATTTAATAGTTTCCTGATTTTAGCCCTGTTACTTTTGGGAGGTGGGAAGAGTTGGTGTAAGGTTAAGGTTGATCATTTTACTAAGTTCGAGAAAGATGAGGATTGTTTTCTTGATGGGATTCTGTCGATCCGTTGGCTCATGCAAAATTTCTTGGTGAAGTGACATAGCTAATGATGATATGATTAAAGTTGGCTTAACCTTTTTTTTTTTGGTGTATCCGTGGGGGAGAAATGGACAGATGAGTAAGATCCACTACGAGTCACAATTACAAACAATAATTCTTAATTATTTCCCAAACTTATATCATCAACCCGGTTCGCTGAAGTAGTCGGATATCTGTAAATTGTTTGAAATCCGTAATTTTATTAATTAGTACATAATAAGTCATCTCAAATTCGCTACCACAACTATTTATCGACAACCTGGGCATTATGTCCGATTTAGGAAACCCCACATTGCAAAACATAAGAATTGCAGATATTTGAAGTCATTCCCTTCGTAAAAATAGAAGGCCCAACAATCCTAAAATGAAAGTTAGGCTTCACTTGGAGGATGCTGTAGTTGAATTGTTAGTCGACTATAATAATGTTGAGTTTTAGGGTTAACAAAATCAATAAATATTGTCCTTAAATGTTTTAAAAGAGTAGGAATAGTTTCATAAATGACTTTCTATTGTGGTTATCCATTGGGAAATTACCAAAAAAGTTCTAAACATATTTCAATTGTATCAATTTAATCCTAAATCTTTTGTATTTATGCTAATTTAATCCATCCAATCAACTTTGGCCGACCAGCGCTGACGTGGACATCGGCCAGCTAAAGGTACAATTCTTAATAGGATTTTAATATTTTTCATTTTATTTTTTCTCCTCCTTCTTCCTCTTGCTAGTCACCGATTTGGCGATTGGCCAAAGGCAAGGTTTGGCGAGATCAACCCCACTATTGTTGGGTGAGGTTGACCTCGATGGAGAGAGAGAGAGAGAGAGAGAGAGAGAGAGAGAGAGAGAGAGAGAGAGAGAGAGAGAGAGAGAAAAGAAAAGAAATAAGTAATAAATAAATAATACGAAGAAATATTAAAATATTATTAAAAATTATTCACGTTAATGCTAGTCTGCCAAAGTTGGCCGCATGGACTGAATGGATACAAATACAAAAGATTCAATACTTAATTGGTAAAAAATAATGGTTGAGAGTGAATTGGCACAACCGCAATAGGTTAAGGCTTTTTTCGATAATTTTTCCATTATTTGTTAAGTACATTTTAAGACTAGTCCAAAAATTGTAGCGTTTTGTAAATGGGATTAAAAAGTGTACTAATAATCCAAAACTCGGGAATCATCTAAAACCTATTAAGATCGGGTACAAAACAAAATTCAATCCAACTTGACTGCCACATTAAGAGGGAATTTATCCAATAATCAAAGAGTTCTGAATCCCCTCTAGGTAAATAGAATACCTTGAGTTGATACCATCATTCAGCCGAGATTGAATGATTTGGAAAATATTTTCCTAAAATGAATAGTTTGAAATAATGAGCCAATGAATAATGTTTTTGTCATCGACAACAATATATGTCTACTATTTTTATGGACGATGAAAATATTTTTTGTTCATTCATTTATTTGAAGTGCTGCAAACCATTTTAAAAAATATTTTTTAAATAATTTATTTTTTGTGAAATAATTGGAGTCTAAAATTATTCAGGAATTGCACTAGTGTTTCATTCATTCAGAAAGGTTAAAGAGAATATCCTTTACTTTTTTTTCCCCTTTTCTCCACCGTGGTGGAACTGTGAAGGTCAAACTCTTCTGGAGAAGCGTGATAAGGGCCTGCCTCATGTCCAAAGATTGTAAAATATAGATCTTCCAATGCCGCTTGTCAATTAGTTCCTTTCAATTTTTGTGTGTTTGTACTTTCAAATAATTAGTGCCCAACTCCACCAGTCTCTTTCTGGATCAGAAGCCACGAGCTGGCTTTGCTTCTTTTAATGCATGCAAAAAGGGGCCTCCAGTTCCAAAAAGCCTCTACTGGCATCGCTTTCTAAGACTATGGACTAAGTCAAAAAAATTTGCCCTCCTCCTTTTCAATCACTTTATAAGATTAGATCAGATGTGAGCGAGCACTAACACATTGCATGCTGTCCCTCTTATTCGTTTAACCCTCTTTATTCTTTTCGCTCCCGAGGCTTGTAGTCGAGGGAAGTTTGCAAATTTTGGCTGATGCAGATGTGCAGGATTTGATTCAGCTTTTTACAAAACCTGTTGGCGTGACCAGTCTTTCTCAATCCGAGTTGTGGGTGTGCTTCATGTTCCTCGTGTGTGCAGCGATTGTTCCGCGTGAGTTTAATGTCGGGTTTGGATTTTTCTTAGGCGTCTGTTGTTTTCTCTGTTGGGGTTACTTTGGGCAGTATCTCATGGTGGTATTTGGTGCAATTAATGCTCGTTCAGTTAAAGTTTCAACGGTTGGACTCTAGCCTGAACCCAGCTTTTCTTTCTTTTGTTGTTCTTTGCCTTTGCTTTCTTCTCAAGTGTTACGGATGACATGAAGAAGTGGCGGGATTGAGTTTGGTTTAAAACATTTAAGGTTCCAGGAAATCACGGTTCGAAGAGGAAAAGCAGAGCAAGAACGTAAGCTCTTGTTCCTTCAATTCTTAGTTTATGCTGTTTGATTTTTTTTTTTTTTGGTTGTAACTGAACTCTGTTTTCTGAATTGCATACATCAGCTCTCTTGAGTGGTACTAACAGATAAAGCTCACAGAGAGGCTTTCTCTTGTTTGACCTCGCTGATGAGCCCTTTTGTCTTAGGAAGAAGAATTACATCTGTTTGTATGAACTCTTGTAGAGATTCTGGGAGATGTGGGGCCAAAATTATTGGTCGTTCAGCAGCAAAGGCAAAAAGCCATCTACTTAGCTTTTTCTTTCATGTTCATCTGTTCCATAACTCTGTTGTAGAGCTCTCTAATGTCGGAAGCTTGACATCGGAATTTATGTTTCAGCATTAGTTGGCTGGCCAGTTACTGGACTTGGTAAGGTAGAACAAAATGGGACAGCTAAGGAGCTCGGTTGGAACCGTAAGAAAAAAGGACTCGCAACGTGAGATCAAAACATCATTGAAGAAAGAAGTGAGTTTCTCAGTTATGCTATCGAATGCGTCCCCTTTGCTTTGATCAGTCGGTCTGTTTTGGATGTCTGTTGTCTTCTCACGCCAGAATGACCGTCTATCGAAACGGCTGTGGCTTAAATGATTTTGTTGCAGATACTGCATCTCCAAGGAGAACTTCAGGACCAATTTGTGATGCGGAATGCATTAGAGAAGGCATTGAGTCGTAGGCCCTATTTCTTCGATGGTGCATCTCAAAAGACAATCCCCAAGGTAACTGCATTAGTCCATCATGATATTTTGAAACACTGGCTGCTTTTTGTACTGTACCGTCTTTTACTCACTTTACTTCAATTCAGGAAGCAGAGCAGCTAATTGTCGAAACCGCAGTGTTGGAATTAGAAGTCGCGTTCCTGGAGAAGTACCTTCTCACCTTGTACCGTAACAAGTTCAATGAACATGCTTCACATTCACCCACTGAGGATGAGCGCAAGTTGACCTCCATCGCTCATGGAAGAGAGAGTCCGCCAATTCACGGACGTCACCATACACTGGAGAGAGAGAGTTTCTTCTCTCATTCAAGTCGGCATCCTCCTCGTTCGACTCGGGGGTCCATCGGGAGTCCTTTGAAAGAAGAAGAAGAGGACATTTGGGCTCCAAAATATCTATCAGACATCGGTATTCAGCGTAGCCAGTCCTCACTATCGCAGCGCTCATCTCATCCAACAGGACTTCACATCCGGAGAATTCGTTTGCTAGAGCTGTAGATTCATACCACTCCCTCCCTTTGTCCATGTTGGAGGTAAGTTTCTAGTTTCCTTCATCTATCATCTGAGTTAACTTGGATTTAATGTGCTTCTAATAGTCCTTCGAGATTGTTTGTTCTTCCAGTACAGAGAAAACCCAGTTACCTTTGTACAATGTCAAATTGTTAATAATAGCAGTTTACGGATACAAAGTTGTATCGTTTGTGAAACCGGCATGAGTTGTTCCTAATCATGTGAATTTTCTTTTATTCTATTCTTTGCTTGTTTAGCGAGCGCCATGTTCTACTTCAAAGGCAATTAGTTTGGCAGACCATCTCGGAACGAGCATAACCGAAAATGTCCTAGCGACGCCAAACTGGCTATCTGAAGAGATGGTCAAGTCTATCTCAGCAATATACTGTGAGCTGGCCGAGCCACCTTTGACAAATTATTATCACCTGTCCTCTCCAAATTCCCCATCTTCGTACATAGTGGACCAATATCCTTCGGGAGACCTTGGTAACCACTGCAGATATTCCTCTTTCAATACCCATTTTGGTAACCCTTTTCAAATGGAAGGCTCAAGAGAATTCAGCGGACCGTACAGTACTATGCTCAAAGTGCAATCAATCTCCAGAGATGCTGAAAGGATGAAAAACGTCGAGTACATGCTGCGGAAGTACAGGTAACATGTTCTTGACAGCCTCATGTTTTGATGTTCCAGTGTCTTGGCGGAAAACTTTTGTGAGCTTTTGGTTGGTAGCCTATTGGTTGATTCATATCAATTTCCGGCAGTCTAACGACGGTCTCCACATCTATTATGTAGAGCAAGCCATTCAAGTTACTTGTGGGAACTGCAGTTGTTTTTGGGCTTGTCAGTAATATATCAGAAACAAAACATGCATTCAGGGACATCGCAATTCTCCGGTTTCTGCGCATATAAAGAATCTTACCTAATTGTAAGCTCGGTTTCAGGTCAATCGTGCATCAATTGCGACGAGCCGATCCCAGTAAGCTGAAACATGAGGAGAAGCTGGCCTTTTGGATAAATGTGCACAATGCCCTAGTGATGCATGTGAAGTTCTCTTCCTCTCTCTTTTTTAGCATCTGAGTTCTCGCTTTCGTTTTGTCCACACTCTTATCCCAGAACGTAAAACTCAAAGCTACTGTCCCTTGCTATGTCCTCCAGTCATTTTTGGCTCATGGCATTCCGCGAAACAAACTGAAGAGGATGTCTCTGCTACTCAAGGTTTCCAACTTCCGACCTGATAACGTTATATTACCCGATATGCAGAAGGGCTATTAATTTTGTTGCCTAACGTTTGCGTTACGCAGGCTGCTTATGACATTGGAGGGCACACCATAAGCGTAGACACGATTCAAAATAGTATTTTGCAATGCAGGCTGCTTTCTCCAGGAAAGGTTGTTCATTCAACTGCTCTGGAGTCTCCTAACTGTTTGCAATGTCTTGCCTCATCTAAACCTTAGATTACCCCTCATTTCATATGATTTGAAAGAAGGTCTTTGTTTCCTGTAGTGGCTGCGGATATTATTGCCATCCAAGCAGAGATTTAAAGTCGAGAGTCTGCCGAAAACATATGAGATCGATCATCCCGAACCACTCTCACATTTTGCACTCTGTTTGGGAAGCCGCTCCGATCCTGCAGTAACGTCCTGCCTCTACCCTTTTAGTTCAAATTCTAACAATTATAGATCTTGTTAGCCTCTGCGCTGGCACAATTGTATAAGGTTTTGAATTAGTTGTCACCCACAAATTTAAGCTTATACCCGCGAGTATTATCAATAGTTTACGTAGAGACAGATGCAAAAATCTCTAAAAACCAATTAGACACGATTCCAATGTTCCAGTTTCTGTCATTTTATGGAATAATTACTTGATTCAATTTTCTTAAATTTGTATATATAACTGGGTTAAGCATTTAATATTTCTCTTGACCATGTTGATTCTGGATTACATTAATGTCTTCTCCAGGTTCGCGTGTTCAGGTCTGACAAAGTGTTTCAGGAGCTGAAAGTCGCAAAGGAAGAGTACCTCCGATCAAACTTCAGATTGTGCAAGAAACGGATCATCCTACCGAAACTTGTCGATACTTATGCCAAGAGATCGGGTTTGAGCGCGGCTGACCTGCTGATGGTCCTCAAACATTGCTTGCCGGAATATCGTGTAAGTAGCTTCCGACAGTTTCACAAAAGGTCATGGAAGAGCTTCGAATGGACACCTCAGAACTCCGACTTTCAGTATCTTTTCTCAAGCGAGTTAGCATAGCAGTTTTTTTGGAGGTTTCTTGTGCCAAGTAATGGGGTCAAAGCTTTGAATGACAGATGCATCACAGCTTAAGCATTTCCTTCTTCACTATTTTATAAAAGCCAGTTCTAGCTTTCAAGGAAAATACTGCAGTTGTGATTCAGCTGTCATTCCAAATCATCCTCCAATTTCCATGTAAAAGCCAATCGGCGACCTTAAAGATGTGTTCCCTTGGAATGTTAAGACCGTTTGTACGACACAAACTCTTGATCAGTGTGCGTCGACATATGAGAGAGACTTCTATCATCACTTAGTCAGACGCGTTCTCTCTGCAGTATCTTTTCTTTCGATCTTAATTCCAAACATTATGAAACTGCACAAATGCATACATAGAAGATCTGCTAGCTCGAACTTAGATTGATTGATGATTGTGTTGGTCCAAAGGGAAGAGAAATTCTTATAAATGAGCTGCAGCTGACTGAGATCAATGAACTGGTTCAGTCAGGTCAAATAATGTGCTATAAATGATGTCGACTTTCGCGCTTATTCTTTCAGCGAACTTTATACAAGGCAATCATATGGAAGACGACGTGAATCATAGACAACTGTGTAATTGTTTCACCGAGCCTTGTGCAAATTGGTGCCGCGAATAGTTATGCCTGCACTATTGGGGAAGTTGATCAATGCTGAAATATGCCATTGTAACTTTGTGAAAATCAAGCAAGGGCACTTCTTTTGCATCACCTGCATCGACGGGACTCCGAAGGTTGCGAAAGTATGGTCATTTGAAATCACTAGTACACGAACTCAGTAAACTGTATCAAGGCACACCGAGGATCTACGTGAACTGACTGAGAGATGTTCGGAAGACACAAATGGTTTCGGCACGCAAATCCCGATCTGAGATACTAAAGGCAAGCAGAGGCCTCTAGTATTTTTACTCTGAGCAATGTCTTATGCAGAGTACACATCATGGGATGGTGGGACTAAGCATGATGTAAAAGGTGCTCAAATTCCTTGTTGAAGCTTCAAACCAGGAGAGACTTTGTGACTTGACTAAGAATCTTGATTTGATACAAAAGCCAGGTCAGGCCTTCTTTGCAGTGCAATTGCTAGCCCTTGGGCTTTTGTACAGCTTTGTTGCCTCTTGATCACCCAGTTTCTGGTGGCTGGAAAATTTTTGGAAGGGAATGCAGTATTGCGGAGAAAACCTTGGGTGGTTGTTAAACATCAGGTGGTCATGCGCAGCTCAAGCTCGGAGAAAAGGCCACATTCCCTTTTAAAGTACCAACTTTAGCTCCGGGTCGCAATTCCAGCACCATCTTTCTTTTTGTCTCACAAAAAGCACAAACTTTAGCTTATGTCTGAATCTGCTCCGATAAGTTTGTCCAATGATGTCGCTGTAGACGCGATGAGTTATTTCATGTGTACTCGGCGACTCAAAGTTGTGTTTATGTGGGAGGATCGCACACAGTTTGAGGGCTTCCCCTATTTTAGAATTTCCCAATTGCGAGGAAAAACCACCATAACTGCAATAACTTTCGTACGACACTCACTTGAGCGCCATAAGCTTTTTTTTTTTTTTATCTATTATTGGAGAGACATAACTTATGTAAGGAGTTAACTTGAGTTGCTTGTAAAATTTCAATCAATCACTTGAGTGCCGTAAATGCTTAATCAATTGAAAGTTATGACATTTATGTTAACGTTTTTGTCTATCATTGGAGAGACATAACTTATGTAAGGAGCTCACTTGAGTTTCTTGTAAAATTTCAGTCAATCACTTTAGTGCTGTAAATGCTTAATCAATTGAGAGTTATGACACTTATGTGAACATTTTTGTCTATCATTGGAGAGAGACATAACTTATGTAAGGAGCTCATTTGAGTTTCTTGCAAAATTTCAATTAATCACTTGAGTGCCGTAAATGTTTAATCAATTGAAAGTTATGGCACTTATGTGAACGTTTTTTAGAAGTCATGGCACTCAAATGTTCAATAAAAAAAATTATGGCACTCAAGTAAACATTGTACATGTGAGGTGTGTGCAGCAAAAGTCTGATATCTTCAACTGGAGAGATAACCAAGAGAGCTCAAGTTCGAGCTTGTCAACATATCTAGTTGAGCCCACATTCACTTAAAAGCTTAAGCTGATGAGTTATGAACCAACTAGGATATGTTAACTGCTCAACATTACATCAATTTTCCAATTGGGACTTCTCTAACATAACTTACGCGTGCATCATAATAAATCTCCCCCTCATGTGTGAGCTCCGATTTTAGGTTTGCTTTGATGCCGATTATTATGTGGAACAAGCGATTGAATAATAAATAGATAGAAAGAACAAGAAAATAAATTGGACACTAGATGTATGCGGTTCGATCTTAAAGATTTACATCCATGGGAATAGCAGCAATGAATTACACTATAGATCAAGCGATACATGGGATTACAAATCACAATTGAGTTATTCAAACGTTTTTAGTGTCTTTCAGCCCCAATTACACTCAATAACGTATACAATGTTTAGCTCCTCAATTCCACACAAAGTAATTTCTCAATTTCACAAAGAAATTATATACAAATTTTATCGCAAGAATTTCTTGGCTCTAACACTAATTTTTCTTGATGTAATATCATGGAGAAAATCCTCTATCAAGCACTCACGGGTCGGCGCTTCAACGATGCTTTTTCGGCCAAGGTGTCGCTTGCTATTATATATGCAAAGGTAGATCCTCGTAAAACACAAAATCGCTTCCGCAGGGCAAAGATTTCCATATCTATTATTTCTTCTGCCCTTGTTGAGCGAGTCATCCAATTCAAAGTCCATACAAAAAGTTGGGCTTTCCATTTTAAGGCCCACTGTCTCCAACATGCAATATATTCGCCCACATTTGCCTTTTTCGTTTCTTTGTTTTTCTTTTTTCCCTCTTGGGCCACAAACATTGCACGCCAGTTTACGTCCAGACAGAGAATAGGAAATATAATTTTCACGTATGTCGTCTATAAATATTTATCAATTTCTGCAATTTAGATTTTTGTTTCAGTAAAATCCAAATTTCGCTACTACTCTCTCCCACAGCTTCCATGGGCTCAACTGCCACAAACATCATCAAAGTCTAAGCCGCGCTTGAATTTTGCTATAATCAAGAACCTCATCATAACATTACCTGTACATGCATCTTTAACTGCTCCACATGGACTTACCAACATAAGCTCCTTAACCATATATAAAGAAAAAACCATCGTTGCATCCATATCTATCAGGAGATCCAATATGGCCCTGTTTGGTTCAGCATTTGCAAGGAGCTTGGACTCCTAAAGGGTTTGGCCAAGTGCAAATAACATTTGGTTCAATTTTTGAAAGACTTTGGGCAAAAACAATTGCATCCCCAATGCTTCTCAATGGCCTTTAGGCCAAGGTACCTCAAGAGATACTTTGGGAAGTTGCATTTCCAAAATGCAACTATAATTTTTTATTTTTTATTTTCTGTTTTCTTTTCTCTTTTAAGAAACTAATTAAAAAATAAAGTAATTAAAAATAAAAAAATATTTTTTTTTGAAATATAAAAAATTTAAAAATTTAAAAAATCAAAACAATGAAAATAAAATATAATTAAAGAAAGTAATTTAAAAATAAAAAATAATTAAAGAAAGTAATTTAAAAAAATATAATGAAAAATAAAAAATAATTTTTCTCAAAAATAAAATTAAAAAAATAGAAATAATTAATAAAATAATTACTAAAATTAATAAAAAAATAAAAATGAAAAAAATAAAAATAATTAAAAATATAGAAATTAAAAATATAATTAATTAATTAATTAAAAAATAAACAATATTTTTTTGAAAAAAATTATTCGAAATAATAAAATATAATTAAAAAATCAAATCATTTACAAAGGATCTTTTTACTAAACGGCATTTACGTCAAAGTTGCATTGAAATGCACTTGTTAATTACAATTTACCAAACAATATTTACATTTCACTAAACCCCTTTAACTCAAGGTATTTGCATTTTTTCAAAGTCCCTTAGCCAAATGCTGAACCAGACAGGCCCTATGTACCTTATCAATATTAGCAGTTATAGTAACCACTAGCTCTACAGGCTCCACTTTGCTACAAGCACCATCTATGTCGAATACTTCACTACTACTTGCTACCTCATGAATTTTTATTGCAACTCCATCTTAAGCTGAACACCATTCATATCTGTATAAACATTGTTATAATCACTCCTAGCTAGAAGTACTAGAGACTCATCAAGTGTAGCTTCTTTGCTGATAACAGATGAGTTTAATTCCGAAACACCACAACCAATAACCTCACTCATCATCTTATGTATAGCCTAGAAACATGCACTTTCTTACACTTTCATTGAGCTTACTATCACTAACTCAAGCATAACATGGGCAATTAAATTTTCTAATAATAGAATAATCAACAATGTTACCTTACCACACTTTTTCAGGAGTTTGACATCCAATCGTAATCAATAGAAATCTATTCATTCAGTAGCTCGCCGTACTAAGTGCATTCGCTTGAAATCTTCTAGCCATACCAACAATAGAGAGCATTTGATGGGCCGTCTTTAGTAATGTTTTGCTCATCAATTCTGCAACATGTTATGGTTCATTGGCACTAGTGCAATGTCTCACTATGTCTTCATTCATACAGAATTCGTTTAATATCTCTGGGCAAAATTCTATCTTTTTGTTAGTTTGCACATGCTTGATTGTTCTACTAGTCTCTTTCTCGATCAAGCTCTGAATTGCTTGATCCTGTCAATAGCATCAAACTTGTGCTTGAGCACAAACATCCAAGTCCTCCTTGAGTACTCATCCATAACTGTTAACATAAATTTGGCACTCTTTCTTGAAGGAAATCGCGACAACCTGTGAACATCTAAATGAAATAATTCTGCAATTTTGTAGTTTATTAGATAATTTTAAGCTCAAAATTGAACTTTACAACATGAATATCATTTAGGAATGACAATTTTTGGGAAAATGATTTTATTTAGTGTAAAACTCCCAAATTTTAATTTTGACCCAAAAGTGAAATTTGATCAATTTGAGTCCTATACGATTGAATCAAGAAAAAATGATCTCACCAATAAATTTAAAATGATGAAAAACTTATGGGTCAAGGTTCAATTGTTCATGGGTCTGTCCTTAAAATGTTCGATTTGTCTTTAATCAAAATTCAGGACTAAATTGCAAAGATTTTTGCCATTTTTTCGAATTGCTCAATCTATGAAATTTATTGACCAAAATGAAAATTTAGATATTAAAGGACAATGTCACAACTCAAAAAAAGTGAAAAAGTAAGATAAAATGATTCAAATTATAATTTTCAAGCCTGATTCAAAATTACGTTTGTGAAGGAACACACAATCCGAATAGGATTTTTCAGATTTAAAAGGCTAACATGAAAAGGGATTTAAAATAAAAATATTGGATTCTTTTTCTATTTTTTAGGCCATGAAATATATTTTTTTTTATGATTTTTTGGTTGTTTTCCTAATATATGAGAAATATTAAAAATATGAAAAGTACCAATTTTTTTTTGTTCCAAATTGGTTCCTTAGGCTTGGCCAATGCTTCTAAAGTTGATTTTGCAATTTTATAAATTTGTATATATTTTTTTATTAATTTTCTAAAAAAAATGACTAAAATTTAGGTGTCAACAGTGAGCATGATCGTGATTGTGAGTGAGAGCGAGAGAAGAGTGAAGTGAATTAGGGTACTCTAATTAGGTTTTGATCTCTCTCATTTGTTGTCTCTAGTGAAGTGTGAATTAGGCGTGAGTGCCCATAGCCCGTTAGTGATTAAGGTTTTTATTTATGTAAAAGTAAATTTTATTAAGGTTTCAAGTGAGAACCAGACCACTAGGAATCGATCATTCCTAGTACCAACAAGCTAATCGATAAAACTAACAAATGATGAGTAAGTTTTGCATTTCTCATTGGGAGTCTAAGTGTAATATCTTATTCCATACAATTGTCTAATCATACCGTGACGATTTGAACTTAACAAGTTACTAATTCAATAGTCGATTATCATAGCACGAGCCGTCTTCACATGAATCAACCGCATAGAAAGTTGAGTACAATTATTTTCTTCTTTTGACACATGCTATATGTGTTCCGGCCAAGGTAAAAGCAAAAGATTAAGCACCCCATATGATGGAGAAGAAATTTCCTCGTCTTAGGCTCCAGAAAGAGCTAAAGAAGTGGAATAACACGAGATCATTTCAAGGCCAATTGAATACTATTATTCGCAAGCTCTTCCAGTTACAGCTCTCGTATCCTTATCACGACATAGTTGCTGGCTTCTGTCGTTACTAAACCAAATAAAGCATTTGAATTAAAATAGTAATAATCATACTAATAATTCATGGTTGTGAGACAATAACAATGAAAAAAAAATTATAATTAGGGTAATAATAGTCAGATCGATCACAAATCTAGAAATAGTGAGACGGATATCAAGTCTCACAAAAAGGAGTTGTTAAATTTAGGACAACCAAAAAGAAGTTTCACAACTCAATCCTTCGGCCGCTCTGACTCAATTCCAATCTCGTGGGGTCGAACCCAGTTGGAGCTCGACACCGTCTTTGATGGCCTGCCACCGAAGAAACTCCGTCCTTCCTTCTCCTCAAACTCGGGCCGCTTTCGAGCACGGCGCTGGCCTTGATGGCGAGCAAGCAGAGCTCTCGGAGAGAGAGCGGGGCTCGGGACATGGAGAGAGGCAAGAGGAAATAGAGTTGGCCCAAACTGAGGCTTTCTTCCCCATGAATCTGAGGGACTGTGGAATCGATGAACATGGCCTCTGAGCAGCGAGAGGAAGCAGTTAGGATTTCGGGAGAGGAGGTGGGAGGCCTTGATGGTTTGAGTGAACTCTTCCAGCCTTCCATCCATGTGAATGAGCTTTAGCGTGGCTGGAGGAGATGGTGATGACCAGTTCTGGTGATGGCGGTCATGGCAAGGCCACCATTTCTTGTGATCTGAGGAGCTGCACAGTTGCCCATTCTACGCCAGAGAGAGAGAGAGAGAGAGAGAGAGAGAGAGAGAGAGAGAGAGAGAGAGAGAGAGAGATGTTGTTTGGCCAATATGTTTGATATGGTATGTATTTAATAGGGGAATTAAGGCGTGTTTGAGAATTTTGGATTGACTTGTGAGTTGTGACCTACTTTTGAACTTTTGACCCTCAATGGTGTAATATATAATCAGTTACATGCCATACATGACGTGTTTATTAATCACACATGTGCCACTAATGAGGGGAAAATTATAAATATTTAAAAATCTAATGTACCTGTGTCAATTCAATTCTAAATTTTAACATTTAATGCCCACTAGTCCCGAATATTGAAAAATCATAGATTACCTCCTTAAACTTCGAGCTTCATTGAGTTTAGGTTGCGGCGTCGAAGTTTCTTCAAGCTCGTGGCTATGGCCATTGAAGGTATTGTACTTGTGTTTGATGTTAGATTTTGTAAGGTTTGGTTTGGATTTGGCAGGATTTAGGATCGAAGAAGAAGAGGAGGAGGAGATGATGATGATGATAGTTGTGGGAAGAGAGAGGACATTGAAGAAAAGAAAGAAAATCCAAATGGACAAAACTTTACCGCGTTGAAGAACATCATTAAATCTCTAATAGTGTTAACGTTACATCAACAAATTCCGTTATCAAATCGATTAATGACAATTCCAAAAAGCACGGGGTGGTTTCGAAATGAGAAAGAATTTTTGGATTAAAGTTCATGGACTAATAGTGCTATTCCACCTTATCGAATTCTCCAAATCCTTGTGGACATCTTTGGAAATTTGATGAAATATATATCTGTGAAGTCATTCCTTAATATTTGGCCCAAAAAAAAAAAACGAAGTTATTTCTTAATTTTTTTCATTATTACTTCGCACAGCCAAAAGAAAGAAAACAAAGGCAAAAGTAAATTCCTCGGATTCTCATGCGCCATGAAGTGAAAAACAGGACACGATGTTGTCCCGCGGTCGATGTACAAAGGATCATAGTAGACGACGTGACAATATTCCCATCCCAAGTCTTTCCTTTTGGCGCCCACAGGCTTGCTAGAAGGTCCCCGCAGCGCAATTCCCAGGAGGCAACCCATGCCTGATGGTCAACGTTGAAATTCTAGACTTTGACTGATGACGTGGACACTTCTGGCGTTGTATCGCTTTGGAACTTAAACTAAAACTATGGGAGCGCGTTTTAATTTGGTCCAACGTTTTACGCTAAAGGTGGGGTCCTTTCCATTCACAACTAATTCCCTCTGACGCCGTATGAAAGCCCACTAGAATTCTGTCGTGCGCATCTGACGCGAGACTGTCCGTTGTTGACCCCCTTGTCCAATTCTATGAAATATTATGTAGTATTCCAAATAGTCATATGAAATATTTTGTGTTTGGAGAATTTTTACAAATTGAATATTAACCTAAATATGTCATGAGCAGAGGATCACTCGCTAGTTGGAGTGACCGACTAATATCGCTTAATGAGATCAGACATTTGAGGTTGTGCCCACATTATTCAAGGAAATGCTTTCCTGACAGTATTTTCAGGGATGATACAATTCAACTATACATGTACATACTATCATCGCGTATTTTGCATGAAATACTTATTGAATGGGAGACCATGTAGTAAAAAAATAACTGACAGTACTGTCATATTGTCGGCTAGCGGCTTTCATTATTTATTAGATAATCAATGTGTCCTATTTCAATTGATCATCCCAACATGATTGATTTCGATAGACATATGCTTTTGTTGGCCTCTTTCATTGTGAATTAACTTGACAAACGGTCGAACCACGAACAAGAACTGCCTTAGTAGATGTAGCTCATTTCTTATGAATTAAACTTCTGCATAGCAACTCAACTATTTGCGTGATGTAATAATTACAAATATTTGGGAGAAAATTTAAAATAATGGCACGAAGTGGCTATTTAATCTCACATAAGGATTTGAGTTCTACGGCTAACAAAACTTCACTAGACCTAACAAAATGGGTTATAAACCTTTTTTTTTTTTTTTTAACTTTGTATGAAGATACAAGTTATTACATGAGTTTAGTTATATTCAATAAATCGTCATAATGGTTATAAAAGTGTTAAATGGATCATAAATAGGTTTTACAACTTACTTTGACCCAATCTACTTTTATGACTCTCTCTTGATTCTCTTTCCCTGCTCACTCACTTCACACTCTTACTTTAGTTTGCGGTTGTGTTTCTTAAATTGGGTTAATATGTAAGCATTCTAATAATATGGGTCGGATCAAGTATGGAGCTAGATATGGATTAGTCAAGTGTGGTAGAGGTGGCCACGGGCCGGTTCATTGCGAACCGAAACCGGCCGGTGTGCACAGGTCGGTTCCGGGTTATTAATTTTGCAAACCGGCCTGGGCCCAACCCGTGGGCCCAAACGACTATATTGTAGCCGTTGGTTGACCAACGGCTATAAGCTGTTTTATTATTATTTTTTTTTTTTTTTAAATAATTATTAAACCATTTTTTAATTTATAAAATTCATCACCATTATAAATATCCATCTTCACCTTTCATTTTTCCTCAAAATTCTCTCATTTCTCCTTTTCATATTCTTTTTTCTCAAATTCGCAATTCTCTCAATTCTTCAAATTCGCTCAATTTAGCTAGTTTTCTTCCGCTCAATCTTTCAAAAAATGGCTAGGTTAAGGAAAGAGCCCGATGATTCCCGTTAAGCAACGAGAAGGATTCGAGACAATCCCAAGTTCCCAACATCCATCAAAACGACTGTCCCAAGCATCCATGATGCTCAAGGACAAAGGATTTGACACATTGAGCAGCGAGATACACAGAGAGATGAACCATTCAGAAGATATGAATTGACCCGAGTTGGAGGGAGAAGAGGAGATCCGGCAATGTGAAGGCCATGGGTTTTGTTGCGTTCTCTTCGTCTTTCGCGACGTGGAAAGCAGTTGATCAAAATACAATGCGTACGAATCGTCAACAGCGCGCATATTCTGAAGAGAAAATTTTGGAATGATTCCTGCAGTAGAATGATAGAATTGTTAAAGTTATCCTAATGTGTGCTTATATTAATAAGTTGCAATTACCGTTCTACGGTTTAATTTTACCGTTTTGGGGTTAATCTACTAATATAAGATATAAAGATCATTAATTAATTTAATATGGACCTGGCATTATGTTTGAGCCAAGTTGAGCCCGGTAGGTGATGAGATGGGCTTGCCTAGAAACTCTATAAATAGCATTCTAGTCCCTCCTCTAGCCTAATGAACTCATTAACAACATCAAACGTAGAACACATATGGATTGGCATCCATTGAGAGGTTATCTCATTAAGCTAGGATACATAGGATCATAGAGAGAACATTTTGAGCTTTCGGGTCATCATGATTCTGCCTAAAGCAACAATGGATTCCAAATCATATGCAACAAATTCCTTTTAACCATTACTGCTTGTCTAGATTCTAGTTACGTAGATCTTCCAATGCCATAATAAGGTTTTGCAACTTACATGTGGTATAAGAACTTCCATAGTCTAGATCTGGAACTTTTGATTTTTTGCCCATTTTCAAAATTTTATTCGGGTTATACCTTGTTTATACGAGCATTTTGGTGGTTTTTGCAACCTCCGTCGGAGTCTCACACCGCTCGTAGCGTTTAGCTAAAGCCATGATGAGGAGACGCGTGTAAATCACGCGCCGACTAGGTCAGCCCACTCGCTTCCC
>JAGVVM010006206.1:0-27906 GCA_019149425.1 Psidium friedrichsthalianum
GGAGCACACGCAGGAGCGCGAAAGACAGGCAAACAATAATCCATGAGGAGAACCCTCAGATATAACGAACTCGGAGCCTCGGCAACCAGCCGCAAAGACTCAAACCACAGCCTTACCTTCTCGACTAAAAGTGGCCCCCCCTTCTCCCAAAAATCAGAAATGCTCGATCAAGATACCGATATTACCAGAAAATGTGCGAAACTTCTTTATTACCATTCTTTGGTGCAAATATAATACAAGAGTCAACAGCACGTTTTAATCTGACTATGCTTAAGCACCTTACCGGCCTTCCTTGTACTTAATCAACTGGGTGTATCACTAAGTAGTGTGCTGTCTTTGAAATGGTTCGAATGCTGTTGTTTAGGCAAGAGTAAGAAAGTAGGATTACTTAACATGCCAGGATCCATCCTAGGGTGTTCTTGCTGGCGTCTCAAGATGCATAAGAAATCAGTGTCCCTAGCAGTTATGAACACTGTGAAGGATGTGAGGTTTCACTTGTTTTGATTCAGGCTATTTGATTGTTACGTGACTTGCTTCTGTTTGCTATGCAAATTTGCTCATTGCCAAGCACCAGTCTACTTTGGTACTTCAGTTCCATGCTTTAATTCTGATCTGTGGACTTAATGGATGCAGTTTTTTGCATATCTTTTTGGATTGCATGCTGCCGTATTTAAAACCTCACTTGCATTCAACCTTCTGCAAAAGAGATGCCTATATTTGGAAAAAGAATTCCGCTCAGAATTCGCACACCTGGGACACCAGTCAGTGGATAAGGAGTTGGGGATCCGGCTATGAGTATCTTAGCTCTCGGGGTGGTTAGAAAAAATCTGGGTTATTATCCCAATACAGGGAAACTTCAAATTTTTTTGCTAATAGCTTCTGTAATGTCTTCATAGATTTGTATCTCTCCATTTCCTCTTCAAGCGACCAGCTTCATTCAGCTAGGCTCCTGTCGGATATGATCATATGAACCCTGATAATTAGTTTTGCCTGTGCCAATAATCAATCAATGCTGTTGTTTTTCCTTTTTCCTCACTGTATCTTTTACGAGGTTGAAACTGGCTACTTTTGGGACTTCCATTTTCATTCACGCATGTGGCTCATGAATAGATTTTGATGTTGCTATTAATTTAAATAGAGCAATAGAATGGCGAAGACCATCACAAACGAACACGGTATATAAGACTAGTGAATTCTACTGGACTTATGGAATATTGATCTAGAGCTTAGGTTAAGAGTAGCTCGAGCTTTCACTCTCTTTTCTATGGAGAGCAAGGAGTTGAACTCCAAGAGAAGAGTGTGGAATGGAGGCGAAGATAAATATCCCGGTGATGTGGGGATGTTGACATAACTTTCCTGCATGTATTGTGGTGAGGTTTAGCTTTCCTGCAATATGTTGGTGAGGTTTAGATGCAAAATAATTTCCCTCTTCGAGATATTTTGAGGCGGGCATTATATGAGGGACCTCAATGTCATGAGAAAATGTGAATAGTGCTCAAGGCACTCGTTAATGGCATTTAATTGTGCTCTTATTTCTATTTAAAGCACAACCATTTTTTAATATATTCTATCCCCATTTTCAAAATTTGTTATGAGATGCATTTTTTTTTTACCATTCTAGGAGTCTTACTAGTGCCCTCGGGTCACTTTATAACTAGACTCCATTAGAAATCTATCAATATGAATTGTTTTGAGTGGACAAGGAGTGTGAGGATATGCCGATATAAGATAATGTTCACCATTCTATAGGTGACTCGTCTGTTCTTGTGGTGTGATTGGTATGAAGTCTTTCCTGGAGGGCGCCAGAAACTGTCTTCCATGAAAGTCATTTTGTGAGCATGTGAAGAGGACTTTTTTAGTTTTGAAAGTTGATATCCTTGTGGGATTGGTATTGTAAATTTTGTGGGACATGATTTCATGTTGCAGGTACTTGTATATTATGAGTTGAATGTTTATTACAGATAGTGAAAAAAAAAACTCACCCCATTTGTGTTCTGATTGCATTAGTGAAATTACAGCCGCCACACGTCCTAAAACATTATGTTGTCAATCTTGTGGTCTACATGTACGATAATTTTCATCTGCATTTACATTTTCAGATATGCCATTACGGTTAATTCTTGGATTATCCCTATCATATTGTATTAGTCCTCGGGGGCCTTTTTTTTAGGCAGTGTCCTTGTATCTGGACACATTATATTAGTTCTCATGCAGTACACTGAGCCAGGACAGGGCATCAAAGGTTAGAGTCATGACGGTGGAGGGCAAACATTTTCACTAATTCCAAATGATTAGCTAGATTCAGACAACACATACATCAGCGAGAAAATTTCGACAATAACCCTATAGATAAAGGGAACAATAGCAGTAGCAAGGGCTCCAGGGGAGAGGGGAGAGGCTTCTTGCATGATGGAACACCCTATACTGACTGTGCACATCCAGCGTTGGTTGAATGGCTTGGCTTGCTTGCATTAGCTCGACGATTGTGACCACACAAACATAGTATACGCCCATCGCCAATAGCACAGCAAATGCAAGACCGAACACATGCCGACAATGCCACCAGCTCCATCCGCTTTACCATCACGGGTCGTTGGGAGAGTTCGCCTTCCTGTGCTTTAGCCGCCCGGGCCACTGAGCCACTTCAGGCAATGGGAGCAACTGGATTTAGCACACGGTTCTTACAGTGGTATGCTGCGTGTTTGGGTGGGAAGAAATATAGGCGAATGTGAGAATGCCCACAGGGTTTTCATAGCCCAGGCCTATGGGGGGCTCTGTCCTTGTGCTTAGCCAGGCACAGAAAAAGCGGGAGGCAACAGGATGAGCCAGAAGGAAGACAATGAGGCGTCATGTTTCTGTCTTCTTGCGAAGCAAAGCTTGGTCTACTTCTCTGGGTTTGAAAAGGTGAGGAGGCCTGGCGGGGTTTTTTTATAGGAGTCATGGAGGGGGTTGTTGCTTGGAGTTGAATTATTGATGAAGTATAATTAGAGGGAAGTTATGATTAGAGAGGAGGAACACAATGATGGGAAGGTGTTCATGCATAAAGGGTAAGGACAAAGAAGTTCTCCCTAAGATGCCTTCTTCCAAACCTTAAGTTGAGGAAGGAGATTGTCTCCTGTATCTATTCTCCAGAACTCCTCTGTTAAGATCATTTGTTATACTTCTCATGGATTCAAGTGCTGGAAAATTTTTTTTTGCAAGAACACAACCCAATTATGGAAGGGCATCTTGGGCACTGAGGCTTCATCATCCTCGTGACCTTATTCATTGTGCATCGGAGCGCGAGCATTCAGGTCTCAAGTGCGGTCACATGTTTACTCCACTTTGAGGCCACTTCTAATGCACATCTAGCGAGAAGCGTGAGAACGAGTTATTTTGTATCTTGAACAAATGCTTTTTTCTCACTCCGAGTCGTCCTTTTCTTCTGGCTTTTTATTTTTTTTTCCTATTGTTGGTGGTAAATGATGGGAGGGCAGCAATGTTAGAATCATAAGGGGTCGACGTTGGCTCAGCTTGATAGGGTGATGGAAAACTGACGGGGAAAATTACCAAAAAATATTATACCACTGACAATTCGGTCCTAAACTTATTTTTAATAATTTAAGTTTTGAATTTTTTGCATTGTGCAATCCTCGGCTCCACTGATACGTTTACGGTCAGTGGACTTGATATTTTTAATAATATTCATATATTTCATCCAAATTATTCATTGATTTGTTTCTTTTTGTTTGTCGTTGCCTTTCTCTTTCTTCGATGCTTCTCCTTGCCCTCTGGTCGTCGCCGATTAGTGACTGACAAGTTGCTCCGCCAGTGCCGGCGGTTGGAGGAACAAGGAAAAGAAAAAAGAAAAAAAATAAAATTTAAATAAAATAAATAAAGAATTTTGAAAAATTAGAATGTTATTAAAAATTATCACGATAGCGTTGACTAGCCAAGCTGGCCAAAATGAATGGATTGGTATAAATACTAAAGGTTTAAGACTGAATCGGCACGGTTTCAATAGTTTTTAGGAGTAATTTTCCTAAAAGTGAGGAGTGATGGCACATCATGTGGATTTCATTTCTTTCCTTAGTTGGGAGTCAGCACGGGTAAATATACTTCTGCACATTGCAATGAATCATCGGTGGGTGTAATTATAATGGTGGGGGTGGTCTACTTCCCACATTACGCCTGCCCACAAAATATTATTTGCGAAGGTGGCAACGAAACGCGTGCACAGATGGGGTAAAAAAAAAAAGAAGAAGAAGAAGAAGCAGCAGCTGAAATCAATGCTCATTCCTCACTAATATTAAAAACCAGATCGGTCGCCTTCACGCTTTTTCCCCTCATCCAGTGACTCTCATCATGTAAGTCACATGCAAGCTACGGCACCTTCCGCGAGGCGTGAGCTCAAAGCTTGCACAGGACTCTCGTTCGGCAACGGGGAAGCGGGGTTCTCGTCTCTGCACGGTCGTCCCCACATGAATCGGCGTGAGCTCAAAGCTTGTGTCGCATCGAAACTGACTAGAATTCCTGGTAGGGCTGCAACGAGGGCCGATCGCGGTCGTATTCCGCTAACTCGACAAGAGTTCGATTTATAGGTCAGTTGTTAGACAACACAAGACAGGTCTTTTAAGTGCACCAACTCAATTTCGGCGCATAAATCAGTTAGACTGGGACGAAGTTGTTCCGAGGACTCGACACAGTCCCAGCACGTTCGTTGCTATTCAATGGGTCCGGGCCATGGTGTCTACGGTAGGTAATGAAAAGAGCGAGGGAGAAACGTAAAGGACGGAGTGGACTGGATTGGACCGGACCGGACCGGAACATTTTGGGACCCTCCCATTCGTTATTGTACTTCGGTGCTAAAATCTTCAATTGGGCCAATTCAGTTTTAAAAATATCACTCGGTTGGCACAATTAAAAAAAAAAACTTATAAGTGAATTGAAAAAAACGTGCACGAGCGTAGAGTTTTTTAAATAATTTTTCATGATCATGGGTCGTATTAGGCCTCGCGGCTCTTTGGCATGGTTTATCCATTCGCCCAGGACCCAAATGATACGCTCAAAACAGGTCGTACCGGAGTCCATACTTCTCCAAGTTTCGAGGAAGAAAAAAAAAAAAAAACTGGGGACAACTTCCATCATAGCACAACCCTAACTCTGAGATTGAAACCCTGATGAAAATTATGAGGCAGCTTGCTTGAAGAGTGAAGACAACTAACACACCGTAGTTCTTGGGGAGCTTATATAAACAAACATAATGGGTCTTAACTGAATTTTTAATATGGGTGATAAATGGATTACCTAACTATCTTAAATAAGTCATAAAAAAAGTTTCTTGTTTCTTTTTTAATTTTTGATGTCCTCATAAATTAAATTTTATTTTATTTTTTTCTTCTATGAAATACGGCGAGGGTCGTTGGCGAACTTAGCTAACACCAGACGAGGGCTGGTGACCTGAAGAAATTTCGTGATTCCCTTGTAATCGGCGCGAATATTCTACAATTCAAAAAACAAAAATTGTGCAAACTTTCCCAAGTACCAATTCAAATATCTTATGATGCGAGCTTGCCCGATTACTAGTTCAAACAACTTTTTTTTTTTGAGAACTTTTCCTTGCACTTGGTGTGAACAATCCCAAAACCGATTCACGAAACTTTTGGTGCGAATTTCATGCAAGCTTTTCCAAGTACCAATCAAACGTCTTTTGGTGCAAACTTCTCCAAGTATTAATTCAAACAAATTTTCGTGTGAACTTTTACAAGCAATTGGTATGAACATTCCGAAAAATCAAATGACAAAACTCCATGCATACTTTCCCAAGTACCAATCAAATATCTTTTGGTGCCAACTGACCCCAGTATTAACCCAATAACTTTTCGCACAAACTTCCCTTAGCAATTGGTGCGAACGATTCCAAAACTTTTGGTGCAAACTTCCCAAGTCGGTGTTGCTACTCTCTAAGCTTATAATCAAGCAGCAGCAGAAGAAGAAAGAAACAGAGCTTTGCAGTAACTCGGGTCAAAGTGTTGAGGGGAGGAGCGAGCGCCCACCATGAGAGCTCTTCAAAGATCGGTTGAGTGTCTTGAGACCCCTCGTCGACTCCATGGCCAGGGGACCATGTCATCGTGTGGAAGTCGGCGACGACCCCCTCTGGGTACTGCTCCCGACCACGCTTCCTATTATGAAGAAAATGCCCCTTCTCGTCTCTCTTTACTTTCTGCTGATTCATCCATAATGGTGATGTTTTATTATTCTTTTGGGTTCGTAAACTTTGGTAGGTCCATTGATGAAAATTATGGGGCAGGCAGCTTACTTGAAGACAATTAATACACCGTATCATGGATACATTCCCTTAGTTTCTGTGGAGTTATCAGAAAGGCATGGGATCCTCAACTGATACTTGATAATGCTTGTGGGCCTTTTAGCCTTCTCTTATTCCCCACTTCTCGCCAGCACTCAGTCCCTTTATCTTGCTTAGAGATGGCAAAATGGTGTAAAATCCATTGTTTATTAACCCATATCTAATATATGGGTCATAAATGGTTGCATTTGATTTTAAAAACAAGTTTAAGTGTGTCATAAATGTGTTACGTAGCAATTTAATGGGTTTCAAACGGTCGTGAATGGATTACCTAACTATCTTAAAAAGACTCATAAACAAGTTTTTCTGAGTTTTTTTTTAATTTTCTGACATTTTATAATTTTGTATTTTCTTTTTTCTTCTATGAAAATACGGCAAGGGTAACCTCGCCAACACCAGACGAGGGCCTGCGACCTAGAGAAAACTTAGTGCTTCCCTTGTAATTGGTGCAAACATTCCCACAAGTTACAAAACTTGGGTCGAACTTCATGCGAACTTTCTCAAGTGTCAATCAAACATCTTTTGGTATGAACTTGCCCAAGTACTAATTCAAAAACTTTTGGTGCGAACTTTCAGCTGTAATTAGTGCGAACTTTTCCAAAAAATAATTCACAAAACTTTTGGTGCAACTTTCAAGTACCAATTAAAAAATTTTTTGGTGCGAACTTGCAAGAGAACTAGTCAAATAACTTTTCGTGTGAACTTTCCCTTGCGCTTGGGTGCAAACATTCATTTAAAACAAAAAAACCCTTTTACAAAATTTTTGGGGTGAACTTCGTTTGACCTATTGTTCAAGTACCAAATCAACCTTTTGATGCGATATTCTGACTACTTATGTTTCTGACTTTTCGTGTGGACTTCCTAACAATTGGTACAAACATTTTCAAAAAATCTATTTACAAACCTTTTAGTGGCGAACTTTTTCAAATATATTTCGGTAGAAACTTGTGCCCAGTTACTAGTTTCAAACACTTTTTGTTCGAACTTTTTGTGCGATCATTCCCAAAGCGAACTCACAAAATTTTTGGTGCAAGTTTTCCGAGTACAATCAATTATCTTTTGGTGCGAACTTGCCCTAGTACTAATTCAAACAATTTTCATGTGAACTTTTCTTGCATTTGGTGCGAACATCCAAAAAAACCAATTCACAAAATTATTGATGAACTGTCCCAAGTACCAATCAAACATCTTTTGGCGGCGAACTCGGCTGAGTACTAGTTCAAACAACTTTTAATGCAAATTTCTCTAAAAATTGTAGCAAACATATCCAAAATCTATTCACAAAACACGTGGTGCAAACTTCATGCGAAATTGACCAAGTACCAATGCAACATCTACGGGTAACTTGCCCAGGTATTAGTTCAAACAAGTTTTTGTGCAAACTTTCCTTAACAATTGGTGTGAATATTGCCAAAAATCAATTTAAAAAACTTTTCATGCGAACTCTTACGTGACGTCAGTGAGGGCAGCTCTCACATGAGGCCAACGACCTCCGTCGTCCATCTCCGAGCACAGAGGGACGAGGGAAAAAGGGAAAAAAAAAACAAAAATAAAACAAAAATAAAAAAATATCCAACAAATTAAAAAATATTTACTAAGAATTTTTTTTTATAAAATATCATTTCTCTGACTGCATGACGCTCTTCGGCACCAAAAGTCCTTAATTGAGATGATTTGACCACTTCATGTTCTTATTTGAGAAAATAAGGGTACTTCAAATCCTTATTTAAAATTTTCTCTGAATGTTTAGGATTGAATTGATCGCCGTGTAATTAATTTATGACTTTTTGGAAATACCAAAACTTCAAAAAAAATGTGGAACTGGCACCGCGCGCGTCCGTTTTCCAGTTTTTGAGTAGGAATCGAACTGAACTAAACCAGAGTTGTAACAGAAAAACCGAACCGAGCACCAGGAACCGAATCGAACTGGGAACCATGAAGCAATCCGAACATGAAGTGCCACTAAATTCTCTTTTCGATCTTCGCTCTGGTTGTATTTCTGATAGTGATTATGGCCAACGCATCAATTGATAACACTTTTTCTTGCAGCACTTTTCCTACAGAATTAAATTACGATTCTGTGACTTCAGAAGATTAAGTGCGTTTCTTATCACAAGTGAGAAACAATATTTTCTGCTTGCACATTTATTCAGAAACACACAAGACAATCTACGTCGACTAACAATGCAAGAGTGAAGAGAATTTTCAAGCAACGACTCTCTCTGCCATGGCTTTGTTATGGATGAAGCTGATGACGATTTTTTTATTATTATTATTATTGCTTTAACTTTCATTTTGCTTGACCAAAATTGAGACAAAAATGAAAGGAAGAAAATGAAACGAAAAAGGGGATTGAACGGTCGATCCCGATACGGTAGGCCGCAGATTCCGGCCGGAAAGTGTGATGAGCATCAACGATTGAACATAGACAAGCGGTAATCTACCTAAATTGCTTTATTTGTAGCCTAACTGTGGCCCAACCATTTTCTCTGAATCTGGAGATTCGACCACTTGATGCTTTGGGCCTACATGGGCGAATGGAGTTAAAAGTCATATTTGCCTACCCGTAATTTGAACAGGGCCCAATGGCCAAATCAATGGATAAGCCCATGTGTGGATATTCTCATTTAAATTGTTCGATTTTTTTTTTTAGATTAGAATCAGGGGAGAGATAAAAGAAATAAGCAAACTTGGCTCAGTTGTCAATGATATTGTCCGCTTTGGACTGAAACTTGCACGGTTTGTTCTTCTGGATTTTACATAGAAAAGACTCCGTTGCAAGTTAAGGACAAATGTTACACAAATATAGTGTTTCACCTCAGCACATTCAGGCGATATGGGATTTAGTTCATTACTGCCCTCGTCGCTGTCTACAAGGAGGCCGCTCCTTGTGTAGGCCCTCTAGCGTCAATAATCACTCCCCGTACTCGTCAGATCGGGTCGTTACAGCAAGTGGCCCGGATTGAACCTAAAGTCCAAATATGGCTCGTACAGTGAATTGTGGATCAGGTTTTCCGAGCTATTCGCGAAGGCCCGGGACTCATCGACCTAAATCACGAAAAGGGGTCGAAAGCAAAGTGCCAAAAAACATAGTGGCAAGCAAGCACTCGGGGGTCAAATCAGAAGCCCCCCAAGTTGCTTTCTGGTCATGCACGATGCCATAAATGCCATTGTCTGGAGAGAGCCTCAAGTTTGCCGGTTACGACCGCTCCCACTTCTTTCCAGTTCATTGGTCCAATCCACCCTTTTGTGGGCACCGTCCTAGGTCGCATCGGCTGAACGGTCGTGGCATAATGCGTGTCCCTTTCGGCCCCGCCCTGTCCTTTTCCTCCACAGCAAATGGCCACGATTCCTCCAGGAAGGCACTGTCCATTGTCACGCGAGAGCTGCGAAAATGAGATGCAAGAGAAGCTGTTCTATATCCCTCCTCCGGCATTTTCTATGGTTCACGTTCAATTGTTCAAAGATGCTTCAGGGGCAAGAAATTCAAACCCTGGATTCTGGCATCGATGGATTGATGCTTAGGACTCGAGGGCCCCTAAAGTATAACCGATTATCTTTCGCCTTTTCGGTTTTTCACTGTGCGTCGCCTCGGCTCCGTTCAAAAACTTTGCTGATCGTCACGCTATTCGTATGGACACGAGAAAACTTTGATGGAGAGGAGTAAAAAAGGACTAGCCCGGGTTTAATATGATGTACACACTATATACATTAAGTGTGGCGGATGTCTTAAAACTTGTCGCAAATATGCGATTGAGGCATAAAACTTTCAAAAAATTAAATTCTAAAATTTGTCAAATCGATGCAATCAAGAACTTCCGTTAATTCTATCTAATTTTGTTTACGAAAAATGATGACATGAGTTTTTTTTTAAAATTATTTCCTTTATCCTAGGTGGCACTAAGGTTAATTAAAGCACTAAAACGACTCATTTTAATCTAAATCTTAACTTTCATATCGAACCTTAATTGAATTAGGTTTTTTGGGCGATGATTAAATTAGGTTTAAAAAGTTTAAAAGTTTTCCAAACAAAAATGCATACCATAAAATACGACAAAATAAATAGGCTAAAAAAAAAAAGACACCCATTAATGGAGGGCCAAGCCCTCCACCTTGTAGGACATCAGCCATGCCGACGAGGTCATTGAGGCCTCGGCAAGGGGAGTGATCCTCACCTAGATCCAAGAGAGGGTCATGGCCCTCAGGCAGATCTCCCAAATCTAGCAAGGGTCGTTGACCCTCCTGAGGACCCGGTGGCCCACACGTGAAGGACCTGGCCCTCTTGCATTTTTTTTTTTATTTAAAACTCGTAGTTTTTTAAAAATTTTAAGCTAATTTAACTAAATCTCTATTAGAAATCGAGATTTTGATGAAAACAACGTCATTGTAGTGCTTTAGTTAACCTTAATGCCACGTAAAAGAGATAGCACAAAAAGTATATAGTATCATTTTATGGTAAATTTGATAGAGCTAACGAAAAAACTTGATTATTGCAATAATTTGATAAGTTTTAGGTTAAGTAGCACCAACACCGACATGCGATATGCAACACAATATGACACGACACGCCAACACTTTATTTTTTAAAAAAAATCGATACATTATGACACGTCGTATATTAAATATATATTTTTATATATGCATAATAAATAATTATTTTTATGTTTATTTGTAAAAATAGGGGGAAAAAAAAGAAATTTCCTACTATGGTTGCTTCTGTAATTTCACTCCGCCTTTTAGGAAAAAAATAATAAAGCAAAACAAAAAATTAAATTATGATTAGTGCCGATAGGCGTGGCGTGAGAGGACATGTCCTTGAGCCCTATCAATTTTATGGGAAGATTGCATTAGGTGTAGCCTGTTGTCCTTGGGCCCCACTAGTACAATGATGATAATTCTCCAACTTTATCTCCATTCTCTCTTTTTCTAAATCTTAGGGTTTTTGCCTTACATCTATTCCTCCACCTCCTTCTTCCCCGACTTTGCAATATCTATTCTCTTTTTGAATTTGCCTCACTTCCAGCTCCAGAGCCCTCAATTCTTTTGCCATCCATCGTAATTCTAAGCGTCCCAGTATATGCTCTACTTTCCCCCATCTCCTTCTTCCTTTTCCTCCTCATCTCTCTCTCTCTCTCTCTCTCTCTCTCTCTCTCTCTCTCAAGTCCCGAGAGGCAAACGCCCACTTCCTCGACCTCCAGATTTGTGCTTTCCCCGATGAGATCTAATCCACACATCACCGTAGTAGCTGTCGGGACCATCAACTTCCTCAGCAACTCGTGTGTCGCCAACGTGTCGCTAGCGTTGACAGCGTGTCTATGTCCAACACTAACACAGTGACCTTCTCAGCGTGTCAATGCTTCCTTGGTTGGGTTTTTTTTTTTTCACTTTAGGTTTAAAAAAATTATTTACCAAATTCGGATAAAAATATTACCACAATGGGGTTCGCATGGCATTCATAATGTCGCGCAGTCCCGTGCGGCCTAATGGCTCCCAAGCCATTTTTTTCATTTTTTTTTTCTTATTTCTTATGCATTTTTAATTATATTTAAAATTTTATATAAATATAAAATTTTAAATATAATTTTTTATTTTGAGGCTTATTTTTATAAGATAATTTTCAATAAATAATTAAAAAATTTATTAAGATATATGTAATTAATTTATTTAGTATGTAAATGAATAATAAAAAAATATTCATAAAATAAAATTGGTAAGATATATAAAAATCACATATCCAAATTAAAAGAACATGGATAACAAGCTTAACAAATTAGTACCGCTGCACGGGGCCTATGCAGCTGCATTTTTTAAATTTTTTTTTATTTTTACGTGCTTTTAATAATTTTATATTTATATAACTTTGTAAATATAACCTTTTTCCTTTTGAAGCTAATTTTTATGACATAATTATCAATAATTAATTAAAAATTTTATTAAGATGTATGTAATTAATTTATTTAGTATGTAAATAATTAATAAAAATATTGGTAATAATTTCATATTTTTTATTTTTTATTTTTATATTTTATATTTATATAGGTTTGTAAATATAAATTTTTTTGAAGCTTATTTTTATAACATGATTATCAATAATTAATTAAAAATTTTATTAAGATATATGCAATTAATTTATTTACTATGTAAATAATTAATAAAAAATATTAAAGAGGTTGATGTGGCAGCATTTTTTTAATTTCATATTTTTATTTATTTTTTATTTTTAAAATTTATATTTGTATAAATTTGTAAATCTGATTTACATAGTAAATAAATTAATTACGTGAATATATTTTTTAATTATTGACATACTAAATAAATTAATTAGATACATCTTAATAAATTTTTCGATTAATTATTGAGAAATATGTCATAAAAATAAGTTTCAAAAGGAAAAAAAATTATATTTACAAATTTATATAAATATAAAATTATTAAAAACACAAAAAAAAATAAGAAATTTAAACAAGAAAAATGCGGCCACACGGCCCTCGAGTAGTGGTACTAATTTATTAAACTTGTTATCCATGTTCTTTTTATTTGGATATGTGATCTTTATATATCTTACCAATTTTATTTTATGAATATTTTTTAATTTATTTATATACTAAATAAACTAATTACATATATCTTAATAAAATTTTTAATTATTTAATGAAAATTATCTTATAAAAATAAGCTTCAAAATATTATATTTAAAAAATTATATAAATATAATTAAAAACACATAACAAATACAAAAAAAAAAACGAAAAAAATTGGCTTGGGGGCCGTTGGGCCGCACAGGCCCACGCGGCACTGAGAGTGCTGCACGAGCCCAGGTGGCACTTAAAATGCCGCAGGCCCGTGCAACATTTAGAGTGTCATGCGGGCCCAGCACGACACTTTGAATGCCGCTTGGACCCGCGCGACATTTTAAGTGTTGCGCGAATCCTACTGTGGTAAATATTTTTTTTACCCTATTTGGTAAATAATTTTTTTAAACCTAAATTGAAAAAAAAACCCCTCCTTGATTTTAGGACTCGACTACACATTTTAAAAATTTAAAACTCAATCGCACTTTCACAATAAATTTAAAGAATTCTGGTGCATTATCTTTCTCCTTCTTCTTTTTCTAACCTTCCCCGTATTTGCTTGGTCGAGGACTTGGAGCAAAGTGGCTGGTGAAAAAGAAACAAACTACCGAGTTTTTAACGAGCCAAAGTTGGTGGAATCTCAAGTGACTAGAGACGAGATTACTTAGTTCATGCACTATACCTCTTATCTTAATTTTATCCCAAGCCGACTTTATCATATTCTCTTTTTGATCTTCCTAACCTTATTAAACGTTAAACAAGCCTAAAAACCTTGATCTCGATTTGCACAACGAAGTCGGTTCCTGTCTCTTTGTAGCCGTAAAACGAAACACGAAAAAGAGTGGCCATTTTGAATGGAGGAGGGACCCTTTTCCATGCAAGATGGCACCTTCTCTTTTGCAGGCTAAAGTTATCTCTAAGTCGCATCGGATGCTTCCTTTAGTTAGTCATTGCTCCATCGCTGATCTAGCTTCGTTCTTTGCCTTTTTGTTTGTTCAGAAACCAAGTTTTCTGCCTTTGAGAGTTTAGGACAGGAAGAGATTAATACATTTGATGGTAAATGCATATCTTATTAACGAGTGCTTTTGATACCCTAACTTTAAGTACCCTTGTCTAGACCTGTCAAATGGGCCCGGGTCGGGTCGAAAATGGTCCGATCTAAATAGATCGATATACCCCGTTTTGACCCATTTTCATTCAATAAAAATCTGGTTACCCGACCCAAACCCATATTCCTAAAACATTTTCACATTTAATCCAATCTATAAAAACTAATAATCCAAACTGAGGCGAGAGTGCGGAGTGAATGAGCGCAAGAAGAAAAAGTTGTAGAATTGGATTGAGTCCGAGTAAGTTCTAAATCCATAAAGTGATCCATTTACGGCCCATGTAACACTTAACTAATTAGCAAACAAGTGATTATATACTGTGTATCTTTTTTCTTTTTCTTTTTTTGGTATTCAACGGGCGAATTTATGCTCCGAGAGCACGCGTCGGTAATATCCTTTTAGCATAAAGCGTTCGTCGCCGTATGTAGTCCCGATTTTAGTGCTTAATGAAGTCTGCCTTGCGAGCATCACCAGGAGATGATAATGTTAATTAGCACAACCTGGTGTAGAGATCCAAAGAGAACTGTGCACCGATGAGGTCATTATGGATTGCCCTTTGGCTTAGAGTTCGAGACATTGACGATCTCGATAGAGCCGTGCATGGATAGTGTTGAAAAAATTAATCCAACCTAAACTATTTTATGGGATTACTAGAAAAAAGGGCATGCATTTCTTGGAAAATTGAGAGGAAAAAACGAAGAAGAAAAGGAATTTAATAATATAATATACGAGTTTTCTATGAAAAGGGGGAAAAAACGAAGAAGAAAAGGGTTCGAACCTCGCCGGGCGCCGGTGATTTAAGCGGAAGGTCGCGGCGGTGGGATGCTGCTGCGCTAGCCCTCCCGGATGATTAGTCGAGGTGCGCGATCTGTACAGACGCGGGCCCGGACACCTTCGATATAAAAAAGAAAAAAGAAAAAAGGAAGAGGTATAAATTGCTGGAAATGTCGACATTGATGCAAGGAATAAACTATTCTTAGTCCATTTATATTGGCATTATCTTGGAATCTTAATCGGCTACTTTTTTATTTTCTCAATTTTGCCCCTAATTTTTGACAAATGAACAGACCCCGCTTTTCTCGAAACGTGCACTGGGGCCTAAAGGAAAACATGATTAAAGAGAATATGTATCATGTAGCGCTTTCACGTGTAAAGCACGAAGCCCCGCGTCCTATTCCCGGCCCCCCGGTTTCAACGTTCCGCGGCCAGCCCACCTCGACGAATCCGAGACTTTGCGTAATGCACCCGAAACTTTCACGTATTCCCGAATTTGTCCGTGCATTATCGCCGGTTATGTTAATCATCACGCATCTAGTCGTTCCGCAGGTTTTGTCTATTCTTTTCCGAGAATTTTATCGGCGGGTCTCCGGGGAAGCGAGTAATGCCGTTGTGACCGCCGAGGGGGCATCTCGTCTCGCATCGAGAAAATGTTGCCGACCGGTGTTTTAGTCCACTTTAGTGATGAGTCTATTGCGTGAGCGTCTAGCCACCTCGAACTTCGAACATTTTTTTTGTATCTCGAGGAAAGACGACCTGACTTTTTGAGAGCCGGTGGAACTGTGATGACAAGCTTGTTGGTCTCGAATCTTTTGTAACTAAGGTGAACCGAGCAGCCACGACTCGTTCAGAGAATTCATACCGGGTGAAACGTTATTATTAATGCCTATAGGGGTAGCTAGGTTAGTCTTCTCTACTTGATGCATTTATCATGAGTTAGAGATGTCAAAAGGCTTCCTCCTTAGGAACTAATGGTTCGGTCGTCTCTTCAAATTTCACCCACTAGGTTCAAACTGCTTTGATTGAGAACCACCCGCGTTGGCTAAAGATTTGAATTTAACTAGTTCATTAGATTTGTAAGATCTAAAAGGGCCAACAGTAACCGACCTCTATGTTAATGATGTTATAATCATAGGTTATTAATGGCTCAACATTAGCGACGTCTCTTCGAATTCATGTGTCCCATCGGTTCGCCTTACTCTTCATTCATCTGCAAATTCAGACTTTAGTATTGTAATTACGAGGGATTAATGGCTCAATTAATATGAGCATAACCAACATGACTCTGGGGTTCGCATTTTCTCGATTTTCTGTAACTGTTTTACTGTCTATAAACAGACGTGTCTTCTTAGTTCGATAGAAGAACTCGAAGTACTCTTTTAGTTTTCTCTGTAGTTGTTATCTAAGCGCGCCGGTTTCCAGAAGTATTCGACCGAGTCTCGTTCATAAAATGCAGATACGAACGGATTCGAAGTGTTGTACATTCGGAGGCATGGTTCGCGAAACTGCCTACTATCGTTGTTGTCGTGAATTAATCACCTTATTATGGAGAAGATTAATTTGATATGTTTACTCATTCACTTGGTCATTATTAAAATTTTTATCGCATTCTCAGGGTTACCACTTTTTTGGTTACAACAAACGACATTACACGTTTCTTCCAATATGTCACAACTTAATTTTCTCGAAAACGGTACGGCTTAATTTCTAACAAGTTATCACGTATCGTCGAAAGAAAAATGGTTTCGGCAAAAAGAGCACGTGGTACCCGCTATTCGGCCGGTTTGGGATTTTCCAAGACGTTGTTTTTCTCGTGATGTTGCGTGCGGTTTAGCTCGTTGAATTTTTAAAAAGGCGTTTACAACATTTTTATACAACATTATCCAATAATTTATTGCGGAAAATAGCTTCCTCAATATTATAGCCATTTCGACCCAAAAACGATGGCTTAATACCCACAAAAAAAAATCCTCAGCTTTAACCTCTGCTCAATTATATCCAAAAAAAATTATCTCGTAAAAAAAAACCCAACTTTAGCCTTGTCTCAATTATATCCGAAAATTTATTTTGTCTCATAAAAAAACTCCTCGATTTTTACTTTTGTACTAATTCTACCGACATGATACCCAAAGAACCTCCAACTTTAGTATTTATATCTCACAAAGAATTATTAACTTTTACTTTCGTCTTAATTCTACCACCATTAGCTTTCCATCCATAATCACCGTTAATTCATCCTACGTGGCTCAAATTTTCTCGTCAAACTTACCGATGAAATTTTGAAATTCAAAAACAGCAGATTTCAAGGATAACATATTTGAGATGTCCATCTAAGTAATCAAATTTTCACGTCTAGCTATTCTTTAGGCTGTTGAGTGCACTGATGAGGTCTCCATGGATTGCCCTTTTGGCTTAGAGTTCGAGACATTGACGATCTCGATGGAGTTGTGCATGGACAGTGTTAAGAAAATTAATCCAACCTAAACTATTTTATGGGATTACTAGAAAAAGGGCACGTATTTCTGTGAAAATCGAAAGGAAAAAAGGGAGAAGAAAAGGAATTTAATAATATGAAAGGCCAAAAAAAGAAGAGCCATAAATAGCTGGAAATGTCGACATCGATGCAAGGAATAAACCATTCTCAGTCCACTAATATTGGCATTTTCTTGGAATCTAAAACGACCACTTTCTATTTTTTTTCAATTTTGCCCTCAATTTTTCGACAATTGAATGGACCCGCTTTTTCCCGCAAAGTGCACGAGGGCCTAAAGGAAAACATGATTAAAGAGAATATGTATTATGTATCACTTTCACGTGTCGAGCATGAAGCCACGTCCTATTCCCGCCCCGGTTTCAACGTTCAACAACCCGCCTCGATGAATCTGAGACTTTGCGTAATGCACCCGAAACTTTCACGTATTCCCGAATTCGGACATTATCGCCAGTCATGTTAACGATCACGCATCTCGTTACCCCGCAGGTTTTATTTATTATCTTTCAAGAATTTTTATCGGTGGGTCTCTATGCCGATGTGACTGTCGATGGGACATCTCGTCTCGCATTAGGAACGTCGCCGGGCGGTGTTTCAATCTACGTTAGCAATGAGTTTATTGCACGAGCCTCTAGCCACCCCGAAATCTCTGACGTGTTTTATATTGCGAGGAAGATGATCCGACTTTCGGAGAATCGTGAAACTACAATGACAAACTTGTCCGCCTCGAATCCTTGCTAAGTAAGGTGAACTGAGTAGCCATGACTCTAACACCGTTATTAATGCCTAGAGGGCATTGCTACATTAGTCTTCTCTGCTCATTGCATTTATCGTGAGTCAAGATATCAAAAGATTTCTTCCTTATGAACTAATGGTTGGGTCGCCTGTTTTGAAATTTAAGAACCACCCACACTAGCTAGCAATTGAAATTTAACCAGTTCATTAGATTTCCAAGATCTCAAATGGGTCAACGGTAACTGGACCTCTGTGTTGATTATTTCGTAATTATAAGTTTTAATGGCTTAATGTCTGCGACGTCTCTTCGAATTTACCTGTCCCTTCAGTTCACAGACTCTTCGCTTAGCTATGATTTTTACTTTAGGGTCATAATTACGAGGGATTAATGGCTCAACTAACGTGAGTATGACTGACGTGACTCTCGAGTTCACATCCTCTCAATTTTCTGCACTTGTTTTTACCGTCTATTAATAGACGTGTCTCCTTAATTCAATAGAAGAACTTCGAAGCACTATTGTAGTTTTTCTCTAAATGTGCGGTATTCGACATAGTCTCATATGTACAATGCCGATACAAATGGCTTCGAGGTATTGTATATTTAAAGGCATGATTTGCGAAGTTGCCTAGCATCATTAATAGGAATTAATCGCCTTAAGGAGATTTGATTAGTCGTTGTTAATTTTGCTATAATTTTATAGCAATCTTTGCTAGTCTTTTTATTATTATTATTATTATCGTAACATCGGCGTATTCTTCACTACTTGTTGAGAAGATTTATTCGATATATTTACTCACCGACTCGATCATTATTGAAGTTGTTGTCACTTTCTCGGAATTATTATTTTTTCGGTTACAGGAAAATCCGTCGCGACTTAATTTCTAGCAGGTTACGTGGGAAGAAAAATGGTTTCGGCAAAAAGAGCACGTGTTACCTGTTAATCGGCCGGTTTGGGATTTCGAGACGTTGTTTTCCTCGTGCTGTAGCGTGCGGTTAGCTCGTTGAATTTTCAAAAAGGCTTTTACAGCATATTTATATAATATTATTATCCAAAAACAACGTACGATATATCGAGACGATGAGGGGGAGCTGTGGGGGCCCAGGGCCGGTCCAGCTGGCGGAGTACGCGAGCGGAGCGCATGGGATACGAGCAGGACGGGGCCCACTTCACGTGCCGCGAGATGGCGAGACGCCACGTGTCGTCCGTACGCCATTTACCTGGCACGTGTCGCGTTCATCGAACGTTTTTCAGCGCGGGACCACCTTTTTGTCCTGTCGTCTAGGATTGGGCGTCAGGTGAAATGAACCCCTCCCTCTTCGTCGCCTGTTTTGAACTTCAGCACGACACGTGGCGCAAATGGACGGGCTAGAGAAAAGGCTACGGGGGGCATAAGGTTTTCTTTTTCTTTTTTTTTTTATTTTTTTTCCTTTTGTTCCCCCTTTTAAGAAACCGACTCTTCCAGTCAATCGTTCCATGTACGGTTAATCTTCAAAATCGAATTTCTCTGGATTCGGGCACGTTTAACAATTCCCGACGAGCCGGGGAGATCGGTTTTGGGGTAGGTCGATTGTCGTCCTAAAATCAAAATAAAACTTGCAATCTCGAAGGCTCGAAATTTCCGGACTGCGAACTCATTGAAACATGCACTCTCGTGCTCATGATCTCCCACTTTTGCATAAAGTCTAACATTAAATATCGCTCTAGGAGAGATGAAGAGACGCTCGAGGCATAAAATTTTATTTAGGGAAGTCGGATGCGCCGATTTGATTCGATCTGATTCTGCTTCGAAATTGAGAATCAGACCGGTTCTAAATTTTTAGAACTGATGCTCGCCCTTATCAACGAGCACTACTCAGCAATATCCACATTTCAAAGTGTATCTCTAGATGTAGAATGTCGAGTAACTTCTCGGTGCGGCTTGATTGAGCCTAACTTGTTGCGCAGGCCCGCTCGTAACAAATTTAGTATGAAAATTCTTGAGCCAAGCTGTCGCATGACCAATCGGGTGGGAGCAACTTTTATAATTAAGCTGCCATGGTCGATCCTGTTCGAAAGTGTTCTTGAGAAAGTCCATGAGCCGCCACACCCATGATTTTGGTCTACTTATAGAGATCACTTATTGTATTTCAAAGAAAAATCATTACATTTAACAAATATTCCGGGCATAATCAAAGCATAACCTTTTTTTTTTTGTCCAAATCGTAGTGCGGTCTAATGGAATTCTTTTGTACCTCTGAAACATCATTGTTACGGCGAACGTTACGAACCAATTTTGTTTTGGTTGCTTTGACATGTGCCTTAACAAATGAACACTCGATCTCACGCAAAAGGCCGATATGCATTGGTGACGTTCACGATAGTTTGAATTCGTACGACGTATTAATCCGATGTGTGGTGAGATGTGAGCCAAAACCCTTGCGAATGGTCAGAACACGCGGATATTGGCCGTCGATGAGATAGGGGGACAAAGCTATATCATGCATTTATACTTTTATAGTTTAAACAACCATCTTAGTTTTGATCTTTCGGATTATCCAGAGCCTTAAAGGATTGTAAACTATATTCTCTGGGAAATTCACATGTCTTGAAAATTTACGATTTAAGATTTCACTTTTTGGGATCATTTGGCTAAAATAATTTTGGCAAGAGGATTCTGTTCTATCTAATTATTTTCCAATGTGTAATTACTTTCCATCTAGGAAAGAGAAATTAATTAAACAATGCCAAGTCAATCTTTTTCACGAGACAAATCGACGGAATTAACAAAATGATTCGATCGCATTAATTTGACAATTTTTATGATTTGCAGGTATTTTTGAAAGTTTTAGTACTCAACTTTATTTTTGCGACGAGTTTTAGGATTCATAGTGCAATTATCCGATGTTTTTATCTTTTAAGGGAGACTAAAAATTTGGGATAACAACCAAAATGGATTGGTCCATTATAAAGACCTGTTTCGACAGTTCCAAAGATTAAATTTCTCGTAATTCGACAGGCGTGAATCTCTCAAAACTAAGAGGATTCAAGCGTTTAGTCCTCTTTTAGTAAATGGTTTAACACCTACCTAGACAAGTCCTATACGAGCGCAATTAATTTTTGTGCATGTTTTTTCGATTGAAGCATGGTTTAGAAGTTTGAACTGTTTCATAAGGATTTGAAATAGGAGCATCTCTTTCTTCTATTTGGATTGCATTATCCGATTTAGAGAAAAAGATTGTATTTTAATTGCTGATAAATTTGATTAAGTTGAACTTTTGGAATCTCCTAGTTCTCGATTGATTTGTTGAAATCTTCGCCGTTCAATTTCTTCATCGCCATGGATAGCTCCATGATGTCGACACATTTGTGATATGGAACTAGAGAAAGATGTCGACCCTCTTAATCACCAAATCAACCTCATAATAATTAGAGAAAGGAGACAAGAACGATACTGCATATATCCTTACCAAAAAAAAAAAAACGATACTGCATATATATATATATATATATATATAGACACACACATATACATATATCTCATCAAGCTCGAGCCAAGTTATTTGGTAGATGAACGCGGTGCACCAATCAAGCTCCCGTGGACAACTTCCTCCTTCTGACGAGCTACTCTTCAACAATTTATTTAATCGCAGTTTAAATGATTTAATAACATCTCGCCAGCTCTGAAAACCGACTCGGCAATATTAAACGAGTCCATCGAGCCTACTTGACGATTATCTCGTCCACACCCTTCCCTTTCAATAACAAAGAAAAACGACTCATTCGCTTCGGCTCAAAGTATCTTTTTATTTTAGCGGGTTTTAGCGGTTTACTGGTGAGCCATCTATCTAGCTACAAGGATTCCATTAACTTCTGTCTTATTTCAGAACAATCGAGTAATGTACGTGATTTTCAAGATTATTCCGAATACAAGGCGTCGTATCCCATGGCTCCGTAATAATTGTGAAAACGCTCTAATTTAATGTTCATGAATTTCATGTTGTGATTTTTTTTTATATATTCGGATCGCGTTTGTTGCTGCTGATTTAATTATTATTTAATTATCAGATAAGTTGTGTATAATTTATGTAGCAAAGGTTATTTAACTCTTTCATTGATTGACGACAATCAACGAAAGAGTTATATATTATATCAAGCGATCAATTATGGGGGTATCTATCTAAATCCTTTGTATTTTAATGGGCTTCTCGCCTAAGCGGGGACAAGTGGGGCCCCACTCCAGCACACTGCGGGCCACCCTTTTGCTTTCCCGGGTTTCCGATGGGTCCCGGCCCAATGAAAATGCGGATTTCTGGAGATCCGACGTGGCGCTGCCGCATGACCCGGGGGGCGTATTCGGTAATTTCAGCCCCAAGCGCTGAGGAAGAGAGAGAAGGAGGAACCACCCTTATCCACACACACTCTCTCTCTCTAGCCCCTCGAACCCAACCCTTTATTAAAGCGCACACACCCACCCCCCTTTTTCAAAAACCACAACCTCATTTCTCTCTTTCAGCAACATCAAATCAAATCATATAAGGAAAGATCCAAAACACACAGAGAGAAAGAAGAGCGGAAATTTGCAGGGAGGGAGAGAACTGCAACTGCGTCTCGAGAGTCGAGACTCTATCCGATGGCCACGGGCAAGAGCTACTTCGCCAATCGAGCGAGCTACCGCTTCATCTCCCACGAACCGGCCCCCGCCGCCCACGGCTCGGCCGCGTTCGAGCTCGACGAGTCGGACGTCATCTACGACGCGCCGGAGCTCCGCAGGCCTGTCCAGACCTCCTCCTCCTCCTCCTCCTCCTCCTCCTCGTCCTCCCGCGCCTCCTCCAAGAAGTCGTCCGCCGCCAAGCGCTCCGACCCCGTCGACCGGCGCGGCTCGACGCCGTCGTCGCTGCCGGTCAACATCCCGGACTGGTCGAAGATCCTGAGGGGCGAGTACCGGGAGAACCGCCGGCGGGACAGCTTCGACGACGGCTGCTACTCCGACGACGAGGACGCGTGCGGGGGAGGGGAGGACGGCGCCGCCCGGGTGCCGCCGCACGAGTTCCTGGCGAGGCAGTTGGCGAGGACGAGGATCGCCTCGTCGGTGCACGAAGGGATCGGGAGGACTCTGAAGGGGAGGGATCTGAGCAGGGTCCGCAACGCAATTTGGGAGAAGACCGGGTTCGAGGACTGAGAAAGGCGGAGCACACAGACGTAGTGGGGGCCCGCGAGCTGCAACTTTTCGTCGCCGTTTCTGAGTACCTGCGGGGGAATTTATTACATAATATTTGTTTTAGGTAATATGAAAAATGCTGATCAAATCGGATGGCGCCACAATTTTTTCTTTTTTTTTTGTCTTTCTCGGTAACTTCTTCGAGGGATGGGGGGTTTTCTTCTTTTAACCCCAAATTTTGGTTTTTGCTTTTTGGGCAGTCTTGACTCTTGAGGGTGGCTTTTTGGTATTGCAATGCAATTTCTATGTTTACTTTCCCTCTCGACCTATCGTCTCGCATTGATTCTTGACCGACTGCCAGCTTCGTCCTTTTAACTTTCTACGTGGAAACACGACGGAGGTGAGAGTAAAGATTTGATGGGGACCCTTTGAACTCGATGGCTTTAGCGCGTTAGAAGCATGTGAACTTGACCTTCAATGGAACCCGTTCCACCCCCCCTCCCCATTTTCAACGAGCTTTAAAGTCGCTGGGGGGTTTCGCGGAAAGCTCCTCTCTGCGTTGGGAAGAGGAAAGCAGCGCGAGACGTGGACCGTGTGAAGGTTTTGAGTTCTTGCTGAAACGACGTCGCTCGTCAGCGGAGGATGAGCCACAGCCCTTGTTATCCTCCCCTCATTAATTAACCGTTACGTACTTATCCACGAGCTAATTGATTTTTAACCGAAATCCGCCGGACAAATTGGATTTTTTGTTTTGCAGTATTCGAATGCGTTAAAGATGGATTGTGCAGCCGAGGGAGAGGGGGTTTGGTTCGTCTGGAACGCGATTGAAACGGAAAAATCGCTCGACGCTAATTTCGCTCGGACGGACTCGTCAAACGAGAAACTTCATCGTTAACTGACCTTTGGGGGGGGGACTTCGTTTTCCTTTTGCGGTGGAGGACTCGATGCCGCGCGAATAGGAGGGCAACATGGTCATTAATCGGAATCGCTTTTAGGGGAAAAGGACTGGACAGCGGCGTAGGAAAAGGAGCTCTACTGCCCTCTTTAAGGCGAAAGATCGCAAATTATGAAGCGCTGAAGCAAAGCAGAAGCTAAGACCGGAGGACTGGACGGTTGGATCGGGGCGGAGAGGGGGTTCGTCGTTTTGCGGAGCGCTGGAGTGTCGTTTTGCGGCCGGCTTCTTGTCGCGCTCGGAGGATTTTTATTGCGCAGCGCAGTAGCGCGGTACTCCTCCGCGGTACTCGTCCGACAGAGTCTCGCGGGAAGAAGAAGAGACCACAGTCGAGGGTGTTGTCGCACGAATTTTGTTTTTACAGGCAGGCAGATTTTGTACCCATGGGGGGAAAAAAAAAAGAAAGAAAATCACGAAGGTACGATCGTATCGTCCAGGCCTGTTCTTGGACGTTCCGCCATCGGTCATTGCCAGGGCATCCCTCGATGCAGATGCTCCGTACGATTGGAAAACATATAAGACAAAAGCTGAGTGAATATGTTCATCTTTGCTTCAGCCTGATTGCAGAAGTCGTTGCGTAAATCTCGACAGCCGGCCAATCGGGAGTCAATTTATTGACCGGGTAAACACAAGAACAGAACCGAAACGAAAAATATCCGGCGACGAGCAACAACGGAGAGTGAGGCCAACACTAAGGGGGAGAGTGGCGAGCAATGATGGACGAGTGCCGTGCTCATCACGACTCGATCATCGAAGTTGAAAGGGAATCGAACTCGTGAGGTCACGTTACATGGAGGAGGAACTTGCTGTAGGCTGGGGGTCCGATATGACTAGGTTGGGCTCATTTCCAGGTGGCCGTTATGGACGAATAGTCTAAGATTGGGTTTGGTACTTTGCCGATGAAGGAAAAGCCCAACACTCAGAGCCCTGCGCAACTCGACCTTGGGTCTTTGCTCCAATATGCGACTGTTGATGAACGCGATGACGATGACGACTCGGTTCGTTTCCGCAATATGGCTATTCACTTCAATGATCTACCCCAGCATCATCACGAGAGATAATCTCTAGTTTAGCCCGCGAGAGAGAGATTGCCGTCGTCAGCATATCGATCTCTTCGTTCAGTGTCGTCATCCAAAAGGTCCCTAATTTGGCACTTACGACTCAAAACGATGCCCGTTGCCATGCGTTAGGAGTGCGCATCGGTCTAGTCCAACTCGAGAATCGGATCGGACCGAACCGGCGGGTTCTATGTGGTTCTCCGTTCCACATAAGAAACCGGCCCGAAACATATTACTTAATGTTTTATTTTTCTGATGTTGTTGTTGTTCTGAAGCAAATCCTAAGTTTAGTACGTCATGTTTCGATTTTCACTTGAAATAGAATTATGACTTCCATATATGTAGAAGCAAACACTAAGCATTTCTCCATAATTTTGGACACGTTCTTTTATTATTTAATAAATGGCGAGTACGACGTTGTGTAGCAAGAATAATGACTACAAAATTCAGCGGAAACTAGTCGATCCTCAATTATCGCCTCACCCCTGATCATGTAAACATTTACTTAACGAATAAATTGAAAATAATGCTTTTATTTTTCTTTTAATGTAGGGGATTTCACACTTGTAGGGAGCAAAAGAAAACAAAAAAAAGGGAATCTATTTTTCCATGACCGACCTTGGACCCGGCCCGAAGTGATCGGACCGATTACAGAAATAGATGGGCCGATTTCCGATTCCACAAACGAAAAATCGATCCACTCTGAAACTGATCTCTCCTGCCACGCATTCTTGGCCGGTGGCCCGTGTCTCGCCCCGTTTCACTTTTGTCGGCAATATCGTAACCTTCGACCCTTACTTCGCCCGTGTTACGAGTTGGCGTAGGACGGCTGCATGCCATGTTTTAGCCGATGACGTGATGCATGACGCTCCCCCATAGAAAATTCTCGTGTAGAAAGGACGCTGCTTTATCCGCGGGCCTACCAGGTGGCGATAATTCCAAATATAGGAAAAGCATCGGCCGACCGGTTGGGCCCAGAATCTCCGGTCCGATCTATTTCGGCCTGCTCCATTTGGGCTCTTGCTCTCGTCCCACTCTCGCTTCACAACTCGACCCGGAATACTGGGCCCGAACCCGAGCCCGAAACGACTATCGGGTCCTCCCACCAACTGGTCTTCGCTTCCCGTTGCCAGGTTTCGGTTGCAGAAGACAAGGAGCCAAAAAAGGGGAGAGACTGGTAGGAGGAGACGAAGCCAAAAGACACAATCCTCGTCAAATGACCTCGGAAACCCTACTTCCGTTTCTCCCTCTTCTCGCGATCGATTACATCAGAAATTGACATCGAAGGCCAGGATACAGATACTCCTCGAAACATCTCGTGAAGCAAGACAGGGCGAGTTTCACTCTACTCCGGCCCATGTCCTACTCCGACGATGATTCCGCTTCCTCCGGGGCGAATTCGTGGCCGGTTCTCGGTTCTAAGCCGATCGAGGGTGGATTCTCGCAGCTACACGTGAACGACCTCGCCAATGGCTCGGTGAACGACGACGCGGCCGAGGGTTCCGGCGACAGGGAGGGGATTGCTGCGGAGGTCGATGAAGTCGAGGACGGAGGTTCGGCGAGGGCGAGAGTGGGAGGGACGGAGATTGAGGAGATCGGAGAGGCGAGGGGCATGTGGAGGAGCAATTCGGAGGGGGAAGTGGAGGCGCAGGCGAGCCCAAGCAGCAGCGGTTATGCGGGCGAGAGAGGGAGTAGCAGCGGCGGGAGTGGGATTGGAGAAGAGGAGGATGAGATTGAGGACTTGAGGAGTGGCGCAGGCTCGGATTCGCAGGCTGCTTGGATGCCTGGAAAACGGCACTTTGATGAGGTATCGTAGGTTTGGAAACTTTAAGACTTTCGTTGGCTGCGGAAATTGCATTAGTGCGTTTTTGTTGCTCCATTTCTCATTCTATTTCCGTCCTGCGCTGATGAATTTGATGGGATCACGAGATCAAAGATCTTTTTACTAGCTCTTAAACATCCTCCTTTACGGCAGTAAATTTGCTCATTAGGTTTTGGAGATATGGCATTGATCTAGAACCCGTAAACTGTCGGTAGTGGTTCTAGTTCACTTGATGCTTTGGTTTGGGAGGTGTAGATAATTACATTGATTGGCTTTCGCTAGTATCAGTTAAGGAAAAAAAATGAATTGTTAGAAGGCATTGACAAAGTAAACACCATAGCTTGTTGGACGAATTTGAGTGCGGCCAGTAGACGTACCTGTTCCATGTTCTTAGAACGGGCATCACTTTGATTGTGCTTCTATCCTGATGCAGTTACTCTTGCGTGCTTACTTAACATGCCGTTTTACTGGTCAAAATTTCAAATGGGCCAATGTTGTAAATCGAGAACAAAGAAAAAGGAGGTGGATAAGAGAAAGGTTTAGTTTCTATTTTGTTTAACATACCTACAGCCCATAATTCAGCTTTAGAAGAAATGAAGATGCCCAAATGTGCACTAATTTAGCCTTGTGCTCTTTCCTAATATTAACCAGCACAAAATATGCTAATTATTGAAAATGTTTTGGTAATAAAAAGATGAAGTTTGGGCATAGACTTGTAGCATGCCTCACTAGATATTGCACAATGAAGAGGTGTTGTGTGGGGGGCTTTTACTTTGATTCCCACCTTTTTATAATTGATTTTATGAGCTGAACAGTAAATCAAGGGGTAAACTATATTAATGGTTACTGAAATTTGGTGGATTCTTCAATAAGATCATTGTACAGATCACTCAAGGCCCTAAGTT
>JAGVVM010006207.1:0-11275 GCA_019149425.1 Psidium friedrichsthalianum
AACGACCCACCCTTTTTCGTTTCTTCAAAATTTTGTCGTGACTGAACGCAATCTTTCGATTCGTGTGACTCTTCATTAAACTAATATAACTTTCATTTTTCGAATGGACTTTTTAACACACACGCATTCATCAACACTCTCATATACTCAATTGTGTGATTATTCTCCAAAGTTGAGTTCGAAGATTTCCTTTGAAGAAGGACACTTTATAGGAAAGGCGATTCGTTCTATCTTGAGAGGTAATTGTCCGCAGAACCTTCGTACCATGAAGGGGACAAATTTGTCTTAAGGACACAACGCCAATTTGTTGGGCTCGAATCTTTGGTTTACTCAATCTGCACTTTAATTCAGGTTTGTCGTCTGACATTCTTTTACACGCATGAACTATAGGAGACAACATACTCAACACTTATTATGTTCTTTTAACAGAATAAAATGCAATTAGATGGGCAACGACAAAAAGTATAGGAATGTTCCCACGGTGTTTTATGTGCATTTAGGTCACTTGGGTTGCGAATGGAGGAGGGACTATACCACAGATCCATATCATGTACAGGCCAATTGTTTCCTCTGTGTTTGCATGTGGTGCAAAGCGCTGGATTTCTGCCATTACCAGACAAGCTGAAAGGCTTGAAGTTCTAATTTTGCCTAATCAGAATGGCGCATGCAACAATGGTAAAACAACTTCACATATACCAAAAATAAAAATAAAATAAAACCCTTTTCTTGCTATTCTTTTATATTAAAAAAACAGTTTCATGATGATTGACGTAATTACTAGAAACACCGTCTTTATGACGCTCGGCGTATTATGTGGCAATGGTGATATCACAGTGGGAGGATAATCTGTTTGAAATTGGCTGAGAGAACGATAGAACTTACTTTAAGGAAGTGAATGGTTGTATATAATTGGAAAGATATGAGGGTGACGACCAGGACTAACGACGGCGGAAACATTGGGAAGCCTTATGGTCTTCCAGTGCTTTCACCCCCTCGGTTTGCCTCTGATTCCAGTAAAAAGGTGTTTCAATTTCCTCTCTAACTGGACCTTCTAGATAAGGTACTATGCAGTCTACACATTTTTAATAAAGTCATTGAAAGAAGAAACCATAGTTTCCTAGTTTACATTTCTTTATCCCCAGTTTTCATATTTCATGACTTGCTTCTTCTACATTAGTTTTTATATGTTTAATTGGTTTTTTTTGTTCTCTTAGAAACTTATTGTGGTCTGTAGGCCATCATAACCATGTAGATTGACAGAAATGTTACTAGCAACTTTCTTAACTTGTAACCTCTTCTCATGAATTGAAAATATTTTCATCGCAACCTATTTTTCACATTAACACAAAAACTTATAGGTCTAATTTGCGAATCCCCTATGTGTGGAGTTTTATTTAATAGCACAGTTTATATAAGAAAAATAGTAGAACAAATAGGCAAAATAAAGAACTATTCATTCAAAAATTGTGTATAGTTTGTATGTATCTTAAACATGGCAATTAAGGAAAAAAATATTAAAATCCTTTCGAGAGCCTATAACAATTTAGATATGTGGAATGCTGAATCCCTTCCAACGTTTAAACCTTTAACTATTACCGACAAGGTGTTGCTTATATGGGCCAAGAATTTGCTCCTCTGTTTTTGGTCCTGGTTTCAGTTTTGCAGGAAGTACTTCAGAATAAAAATCTCGAATGCACCGATCCACATCGGGAGTGCGCCGAGATGGACCAGTTGACGTACACAAAAACTGACTCGAACACTCGTGATTGATAGACCGAGGAACATACCGAGCGAGACCATACAAGAAGATCGGTGGTTTAGCGGGCCTTCGCAACGATTCCTGGTTTTTTCTCTCTTCTTTGAGATGGTCTCGATTCTAGTCACTCTAGCAAATATCAGAAAATTACAGGTGTTTGCAGTGGCATACATTGAAAACAAAAGGATTTAAAAAAAAAAAAAAGACTGGTTCTTCGGATGTACTAGCATGAAGATGGGATCTTGCCTTCAATTTTCATCCTTTCCATCTGTCGTGCATTGTCGTTTCGCCTCGAAAACCAGACACGTGACTTGTTAATGAATTTGTGCAATACATGCATGAGAAGTTTCGGGATCAATCATTATGCAAGGCATAGAGAGAACTTTGAAGGCCTCACGGCCTTCATATGAAAAGGTTTCGAGACCATCAATTTTTAAAGTCCCACGTGAAAAAAGCTGTTCAATTCTCTTCAGAATTTTAAGAGAAAGCCTCTTAAGAAATCATCAACCAAGCTTTCAATTAATGGATGAAAATGGATTTTACATGTGACATGACTATCAAGCTTAAAGAACTTTCTAGCACGCAATCCCTAGCCGTGCACAAATCGTGCGAGCGTAATGTTGCAAGACTCTCACAAGGTGAACCCCGCGAGATTGGCATAAATAATCCTCTCATGAGCTGGTGCTTACACTTCGCATGGACTCTTCAAATCCTACCAATTGCAACTTGATTTCTCTCGTTAATTATCATTGTCCTTAAAAGCCCCACTAATGTATTACTAGCCTTTGCAAAATCAGAGAATCTACGTGCTGAATTTGTTTACCCTAAATTAATCTAATGCCCATGTTTAGTACTTTTTTTCTCTTTTAAGGAAAAGTATTAAAAAAGTCTTAACCTATTATATTGATAATAATTCATCATAAACCTTTCAATTGGACACAATTAGTTCTAAACCTTTTGCATGTGTATAATTCAATCATTCGGCCAATTTTTACTGAAACCTCTAACATGAAATCGTCGACGCCGGATATGGACATACACACCACAAACAATATATATAATCCTTATCTTCCTTCTTTTTCATTGTTGCTGGCAGGTCACAACCGTTGCCAAGACCATCACTAGCCATGGGCATGCTACGCCATGAGGATCAAGCCCTCACTTGGGTGAGGTTGCCCTCTTGCAAATCTTGATGGGGACACATGGGCAAGAATTGGGTAAGTTGCAACCCTCCTCTGGCTACAATAAAAAAAGTTGATAATTAATTAAAAAATAGAAAGTAATGAAGAATTATAAATTTGTTAGGGCTAATCGTGCCATGTAGAACAGCTGATATTCATATTAATTTTTTGCTAAATTGGCTTAATTGACTAAATTTGTACCAATATAGAAGGTTTAGTACTAAATTGTTTAATTAAAAAATTTTATAACTAAATTGATTTTCGTAACCAGCTTAATGATTTGTTTTTTTTATTACTTTTTACGCTTCATATTATTTTCTACCCTTATCCACCTCTCCCTTATCGTTTTAGCATGGAAAAGAAGCTTTGGGCAATTGGTCAATTAGCACTAGTGGAGGGGGATAGAGAGATCCTAGCATATATAATGACTCTTGGATTATGATTAGTACGTACCACGTAGGAAGTGATGAGACATCACTAATCGTGAAGAATTTAGGGAACAAATCGTCGACTTTCCTTGACACGGCACTTGATTAAGATCACGGCGGGTCCCACCACTGAGTCTAATCTTTTGACTTTTGGCCGCGGTACTCGAACAGATCGCGCGCGGGTCCCACATCAATCTAATCTTTTGACTCTTGGACGTGGATCGTTCTGGACGCATCTCCTCTTGATTAGGCATCACAACCGACAAGTCAGGTGGGTCCCATCGGCACTGAAGTCGAGCCGCCACGTTTATCTCCCGCTTCTCCCTGTCATTTCCCCCAACTTTCTTCGAACTCCATGGGGGGAACACACAAACCCAACCCTTCCAACCCACACACCCAACCCAAAATCTTCTTAACGAGTTTAATTTTTCAGGAGATTATCTCGAAAAAAAGATGAAAATTTATTCTATTCTTTTTTTAATTAAAAATAAACAATTCGGTTCGTAGAACAAAGGAAGCAGATTTATCCAATTTTGATGGAGATCAGAGAAGTTTCGTGATTTTTTGCTCTCATTATTAGGTTTGTGCTCATTCAATCATTTTACTTTGAACGTGATGGTGTTGTGGTCACCGAACTAGGCACGCACTTTCAAAAGGAAAAATTGAAGTTTTTAAATATGTGCTCATTATTTGAGACTGATTCGTTGATCGACCGTGATTTTGATTTAAGAAGTCAAATATTTTCTCTTTGAGCATGTGACTTTATTCTTGTTCTGATGATTTGTTTTTGTTAATATGGACTTGTTCTATTTTTGAAATGGTTTGAGAATTGTCTTATTTGTTTGTCCTGTTTTTTTGTGAAAATGAAATGAAATGTTTAGTAGACCTGGCTCCTGCCCACATATCTCCAATCAATAAATGGTTTATGTAAATACATTGTGATACTGTTATATTACGGTTCAGATTGTACTATCAGTACTGTTATGGAAGTATTTTCTAGTTTTTATTTTTTTTACAGAAAAAGTCAGGTGGGGTCCTGCCACAGCTCATGTTTTCTTATATGTGCTCCCACTCTCCCCACTTATAAATGGCACTCCCGCTCCATTGTACCCATTGCACTCGCCTTGCATAGTTTCTTCCTTGAGATATCTCTGGTGAAACACGAGCCTTCATGGTGAAAATGGCTTCCTGTAGGGTTTTTCCTCTGTGCGGCCTCCGTCTGTGGCCGTTCTTGTTCTCTATATGGCTGCACAGGTCTCAGCTCGTGACTGGCTGGGGGACTCAGTCACGTGAGTGCTCTGAACATTTAAGTCTTTCGCATTTTCTTCTCTAGTTTCTCTTCGGTTGTATGAAACATGGAATTGCATTCTCCCCGTTGATGTGGACATGCGTTTCCGTGTGATTGTCCAGTTTCTGAGCACTCATGTTTGTTAAAGGCAGGACAGACATATAATCATGGAATTATTTCAAGAATGTTTTTAAATGAGGTGATAGACGACGTGTACCACAAACTTAACTGTAAGGGATCTGTCAACTTTTTTGTGGAGCTTCAGTTGTTCATGGCAGATTAACTAATATATGAATTTTGAGAAGACATGTTGGACAATATCAAGATTTGGTGTTCATCATAAAGAGGGTCGATGAATAGGTAGCAGTTATTGAATAGCTGCATATTAACTTAGTACTTTACGTTTCGTACACAGTAAACTAGATTATACGTAATTTGTCAATGTATATGAATATAATCACATACCCGGGTTTATGTTTCAGAGGAGAGCGTGAAGGAGGCTAACTAAGCTACGGCAAGGGTCATGGCGGCCCGGTGTCACGGCCATGGCGGTCACGGTCACGGTCATGGCGGATCCACCCTCCAGAAGAAACTGAAGATGGTCACCACCCCCAAATAGCTACGGTGGTCATGGCCACGGCGGTCACGGCCATGGTGGTCACCCTCCGAAGAAACTAAAGATGTATCCCCCCCAATGGTATTGTGGTCATGGCCACGCGGTCACGCCATGGCGGTCACCCTCCAGAAGAAACTGACAATTCTCCACCCCCAATGGCTACGGGGTCACGGCCACGGCGGTCATGGCCATGGCGGTCACGGCCACGGTGGTCCACGCCATGGAGGTCACCCTCCAGAAGAAACTGAGATGTATCCACCCCCAATGGCTACGGTGGTCACGGCCACGGCGCGTCCACGGTCATGGTGGTCACCCTCCAGAAGAAACTAAAGATGTCTCGACCCCCAATGGCTATGGCGGTCACGGCCACCGGCGGTCACGGCCCACGCGGTCTGGCCATGGCGGTCACCCTCCGGAAGAATAAAGACGTCAAGAATTAGAGAATGGACTTAGATTGTCCATTCATCCTGTTAGGAGTGTACGAGAATATAAGCCATGTAACTCGAGGAGCTTTACAGCTTTTGTAATAAATGTCGAATAAAATGGTTTCTCTACTGTAATGAACAGCTTTGTTGTGTTTCAGTGGTTCTTTTGGTGATTTCAAGCACGAGTCGACTCAGATGTTTTTTTTGACGTTTGCATATTACAGTGAAAAGTGATGGATGACCCAAATCTATACCCATTTGCCGCATCCCATCTCTCAGTTCCCCACTGGAAGCTGACTTATATGGACTTCATGTTGATCTAAGTTTTCTTGCTGGACCATCATATACTATATTTGACCATGGAATACTTATATTTCTTCTTCTTCGTTTTTGTTTTGATAATTAAATGTGAAGAATATTTGGAGAAAATGCACTAATTCCTTGTGATTAGAAAGAACATGTAAGTTGTTTTGCTCCGGAAGGATGGGTTATTTATAATATTTTTGTACACGGAATGTGAAGTTTAACCCCTATATAACAATAAATTTTTTGTCATAAATATAAGATTGTATATTCCTCTTTCTGATTTGAAGATATTAAATCTTATTTGACTTATTGGACATCTCCTACATGTAAACTTAATTGTACATAAATACGGGCGATATCCATATTTATAACTCACCAACAAGAAGAAGAAGTCTAGCTCAAGGAACTTCAAGAAGATAAGGTCTTAGGCTGCATTTAATCGTCTCGATTTCTAGTCAGGATTAAGAGAATATGATAAGAAATCCAAGGATTTTATCATATCATATCTACAATTTGGTGAACTATAAATTTAAAGTCAAATAAACAAAACAAAAATGCGGTTGAGATCGACTCTACTTTGTTGAAAATCATGATACTTCAGAAATTATTCAGTGGAGAGTTTTGATGAGTAAGTTATTATTGAGCAGAGGTTTAAGCCATCTAATTCGAGCACAATCGACAAAGTAGACCCCTGTAGAATCGGTGGTCTTGATTTGGAATCAATCCTTTAAAAATGACTCACTGGCCTTACTTTGTTGTATTGTCGATGAGTAAATGAGTGTTGAGCCAATCTAATTATTCAGCTTCATTTCGCAAGTTAAATATGTACCCATGTAGGTCATCCAGCAGAGTTACCGTGAAAGTCGACGATCAACCTTGAGTTCTTCATAGCATATCGAGACTCCTTTACAAGTTGGGAAAGGTTCAAGTAGTTAAAGAAATAGGGATGTGATCTTCTATCACGTCAAATAATCGATTAACGAAAAAGACCATAGAGATACTTGACTTTGCGGCTAGAACCCCAACCTGGCGCCATCGGAGAGGCGATCACTCCTGACGATCGCCATCGTCGGAAGGTGACCACTCTTGGTGGTCACCACCATCAGAGAGGCTACACAACGCGGCAGAGATATGATCTAACACAGCAAGAGAGGTCGCCCAACGTGAAGGAGAGGCGATGATTGTGAAAAAATCTGGTTCTCCTCGTGTTTGCTCTTTTGAGAAATCATATCATTGTCTATTAACCCTTGCCCTAGATATTTTTTATTGGGCTTTATCACCCATATATCCTCTTTATCCTATCATGTACAGCTACCAAACACAAATAAGATAAAACATATTATATGCTGGCTTATATCCTAACGACCAAATGCAGCCTATATGCCCCAATTATTATCTTTAGGAAAATTACATTATTTTCCCAAGTGTTTTAAAATGGAAATTTGAATCGGCGACGGTTATATAGTAGGGATAATCGGGTCTAGGTTGGGTAGGTTCCATACCTAAAATTTTGAAACCTGAAACCCACTCTATTATAATTAGTTCTCCGTTTTTAAAACTTAGAACTACCCTATTGTTCTAGAACCGATTCTAGGACCTACCTTATTTTTCCAGTCCGATCTCAGGGTCTACCTAAGAACCTTTTTTTTTTTTTTTTACTTTTTAACGACAAATAATATGAGTAACAAAATGGCTCAAAGTAAAAGATGATGAACATAAATCCATATCCGCCAAACACATGGTCACGTACAACTATAAACAATGAAAAATTCAAATATGAAATCACATAGAATATAAATAATAAAAATTTTCAACGCGTATATAAAAATATAAATCATAAAACTCGTTCCTCATTCATTAGAATAAAATTTTAACTTCATTCTTCGTTCATCCATAAAATATTGCACCCCAGAAGGAGAAAAGAGTCGACAAAGAATGGAGAAGAAACAAATGACGCGAGGAAGAATTAGACTCAACTTAGAAAAATATTGTAATTTTTACACAACCAAGAATCGATTTCAAAATTGATCCGATCCTGAGTGAGTCTTCACATGGAACCAAGCACCGGACCTATTCAAAACCATTCCAAAAGTTTGGAATCAAGAACCAGATCTATTCACATTGGAATCGGGAACCGGATAGATTTTTTGGGTGGTTCCATCCGATTTCCGGTTTTTACGCGGTCTAATTGCATACCCCTATTATATAGAAGAGAAATCCTCATTTTCCTTGATATAATAAAAAAAAAAAATATTCCACCGCTAGCATACACATGTTTTATACCCAGTCCCACCACGAGCGCTTCGGAGTCCTCAAGAAAGGTGGGTCTCCGAGCAAATCATTTTTCGTCGATGGCAAACTGTGTCTTTGCTTCAGTTTAGCTGAGAAATGGCTTCCTTTAGGGTTTTCATGCTCTGCAGCCTCCTCGTTGCTGTGCTTCTTATGATCTCCGCTCGGCAGGAGAAAAATACCAAAATAAATTTAGACGTTTTCCAGTGGTATCAATAGTTTAGATCTTTTAATTTGATCAATTCAGTCCTAAACTTTTTGTATTAATATTAATTGAGTTCATCTGATCAATTTTAGTTGGAAATTGTGACATGAATCCGGCTGTCTAATGTGGCATGATCGGCGTTGACGTTAACATTTTTTATAATATTTTATTTTTTTTTTATAAATGTATATTTTTTTTCTATTTTCTTTTATGTTCTTTCTTTTTTTGGCTGAGGGCCACGAGAGCTGAAGACACTATGTCGGCCATGAGCGACGGTCGAGATGCCCTCGCCTAGTCCTACATATGGTGAGGGCATCATGGCCCTTGCCAGCTCTATGTGAAGGCCGCCACGGGCAAAATTTGGCCTGCTGCTCACTTCAATTGACCTGTCACTACGTTGCTTTCAAATTATATACGTTGCCATTTTTTTTTTTTATGGTCGTTAATTACCTAATTCTCGCGGTAAAGTGACTTCATCGATCGTAGTCACGCGAGTTGCAATGGTTAAACGTACACGTTTCGTGTTGATCCAACTAAGCCTCCAGTAGGTGGCAGAAGAGTTAAAAAAAAATAAAAGGTTACTGCTTTTTCACTGGTTTAAAATAAAGGGTTTTCAAAACACAAAGTGTGCTTAGATGGAGGCGTAGTTAAATGATGAGGGGTCATGATAGATTGGGGCTCGTTTGGTTTGCGAATCATTTTGAAAACGTTTTCGAAATAAATCGCTTGAAAAATTTCGTGGCATAAATACTTACAAAAGGCTATTAATCATTTTTTTCCTAAATATTTTTATGCACGAGAAAAATATTTCTGTTCGTTTATTTTTATAAACAATGCAAATTATCCCTTGTAGGAAATATTTTTGTTAATTCATTTTGCCAACCTCTTTTGTTAATTCCCCCTTGCCCAAGGTCAGCAAGGGCGGCCCTCGCTGAGGTGAAAAAGGACAAAAAACATAACGAATAAAAATAAGTAAAGAAGAAAACAAGACAAAAACAAAATAAATAAAAATAAAAATTTCAAAAAAAATTAAAAATGTATAACGTCAGTGCTGATCATGTCATATAGGACGGCTCATTTCACATCAGCATTTTTAGCCAAAACTGATCAGATAGACAATTAGCAAAATATAAAGATATTATGATTCTATTGGCAAAATTAAAGGTTTATAACTGAGTTAGTACATCAAAAGTTTTATAATTAATTGACAAAAGCCGATAGGTTTAGGAGTTTTTTGGACAATTGGTTAATGAAAGTTTTTGATTAGTATGGTGATAACAAATCAAACAAATTGAAATATTCTTCTTTTTCTTCAATTGAAAGGACAGCCTGGCTTGATATGTTCTGTCTTTTGCATTAAAACTTGAATACTCGTTTGCTTTTTTAGCCTCCTTCTTTTATCCTTTTATCAACATCTGTTTGGTTCTACTTTCTTGTAGCTCTCCTTTCCTTTGTGTGTAGTTATCTCCTTCTTAGTAGCTTTTCAACTTTCTGGTTGGTAAGGCTGCTACTTCATTGTCGTCTTTATTTGACGATGTGCCATCTGCAACGAAAATGTTCGCACCGAGCAATAGCCTTTTTAACCTCTCACTCTTCCGTTTTCAGTTTGGCCTGGGTAAGCCATGAGAGGTCCACGACTTCATCCAATGCCGGTATATGTTCTTCTGTGTATGTTAAATCATTGGGCTTAAGGCTTCCTTCTTCAATCGTGATCTTCGTTTTGACGAGCGGTGCCATCGGCACAAGGCTGCACCCCAAGAAATAGCGTTTACCTCTCACGTCTTCGTTTGTCAATAGCCTGGGACCTGGTAAGCCATGAGAGTTCCCCACTTCATCCACAAAGACGCAAAGATGTTCATCTTGGTGGGGTTCCTTCCGTCGTCATCCCCATGGTGATAGTGACCGCCAAATGTTTATCCTAGATGTACCTAACTGTAGTACAAAAAGAAACTTGATAAATCCCGGTGAGAAATATGTGCAGTAATAACATGAATAGTTTTGGTCATTGTAGAAGTAAGGTCGTCTGTATTTATCCTCTTAATGGTTCTGACATTTGGATGGCATGGAACGACGGCCATCGAAGACCGCGGCGGTGTACAGGGAAACAGATCGGCAGTGGGTTGTAAGAGGGTGGGTGGCCCACTGGGTGGCGTTCGGCAAAAAACCAGGGGTCCGGTTGCGGTTTTGCGGTTCACAGGTTTGGGTTTTTTGTGACGCTATCATGAAATCGTGGGTTAAAGCCGGAACCTTTGAAGGCAAGTTCCGGTATATTTGTTCCAGGTTCAGTATATACAGGCCCAGGTTTCCCAGTTTTCGGTTTGAAAGTTTTGAAAAAAAAAAAACCAAGGGACGTGAACCATGTCCCGTTCCTGTCCCAGGTTTTGGTCCCGGTTCCGAACCAAACTAGAACCGGCGGTTCCGTTCGGTTCAAACCGCTTTTTCAAATAAAATTTTAAGAAATAAAAAAATTTATATAATGAAATTATGAAATAAAAAGATAAAATATGAAATAATAAATTTTCGAATACATTGCAATCAAATTAGAGATCGGGAAAAAAAAGGAGGGAGGAAGGGGCTTGAACTTAATAAAGTTATCATTGAAGCGCCTACTATCTTCTGGGGATAGAAGAATCATAAAACTCCATGTAGCATTCTTTACCTTTGTTTACTCTATACTTACCTCATCGTCAATCGGCGTTACCGGCGGTGGTACTTCGTCATTGAAGAATTCGAATTCCGGTGTTGCGTATGCCATTTTTCTTATTTGTCAATATGCCACCC